>JBBPCY010000142.1:15617974-15641782 GCA_037974405.1 Brachyalestes nurse | reverse complement strand
ACACACACACACACACACACACACACACACACACACACACACACACACACACACACACACACACACAAACACGCACACACACACACACTCAGGCTACATACATTTCCATTTCCACATCTTAACACTGCACTGTTTTGCCCAGGCTGCGTAAAGAGGCTAATTGAGGTGAAGACCTTTCTCATATTGCTCTGGAGCTGGAAGTCCAGGACAGCACCCAAGCACACTGTGCCACTCTCACACACATTCAAAAATTGAACTACTGCCATTACAGAAGGACATCTGATAGTAACACAAATCATCTCCTGATTCTGACCTCTATCACTTAAATACATAAACATGCAGACATTTGCCCTCTGCAGCATGAGTATTAGATTGGACAGTGTTAAATAAACTTGTACCAAACTTGCCCTAAAACTTAATTTTTCTTGTTTTTACAAAAACAGAATGGGGTTGAATTGACTGTTTTTGTGATGTCGTAAAAACAGTTAATATACATTTATCTGTCAATTTAGCCGACAGAACTGTAGACAGGACAGCCTGTTAGAACAGAGATCATTTACATGTGTCCGAGAGATGTATTTTTTTGGTAGAAAACAAATGTGATAAAAAGTAGAATATAGTTTTTTCAAAGACCAGCTTACCCCACCTTCAGTTGGTGAAGCGTCACTATGTACACACTTCAGCCTGTTTCTTTAGAGACACTCGCGTTTCACAGAAAACACCATGTGATTGATTCAGCATTGAATTATAGTCAGTGTTGAATTATCAACGTTGAAACTAAAACAAGTTTTCAATATTGAAAATTCGATGGTAACAACCTTAAGCGCTGATATAAGGTGACATTGAACATTGAAAATAAGATGCTGGATCAACATTGATATTACTGAAAATATCCAACACTGAAAGCACCTTTGCCAAACAAACGTTGAAAAAATGTTGATTCCTTGTTGAATCCATTCACAAATGGTTGATTTGTCAACGTTCAATAGATGGCCTTCTCAGCGAGCAAGATCAATGCTGGATCAACATTGAAGATCCTCTTTGTCTGATGTGGAATCAATGTCATTTCAACGGATGTGTGCTATCTGGGTTCGCTCTATGCATGACTCATTGATGGCCGCCAGTTTAGAAGCAGGACACACATAATCCTGGCTGGGGGGCACTGACACACATTCAAACAGCTTTACCTCTCACCTAAATGTGTCTGATTACAGTTTTCTTCAGGGAGTTACATACCACACTAGAACAGTTCTCTCATCCGTAGAGTGATGAAAACACCCGCTGCCCACACTCACTGTCTCAGTCCTGTCCTACATATGTCCTTTATCAAGTCACTCAAAAGCAGTTTAGCTTGGTCCACAAATAAGTTAAGCTTTTGAAGCCTTCATAATTGTTTACTAATTCCTTATTGCTGCAGACAAACCATATTAGTGTAGTTAAGGTTGTGTTGTCTGCAGGCCTTTTTGAGAAAAGCTACCAAATGTCTGTGACTGTGTGTTGTTAATTGCCTAATTGTGTTTTTTGTAATATTAGACTCCCCACTGCAGGTCTCAGATATGAGTTGTGCGTGTCAAATGACAGCCATCTTTGAAAAGGAAAGCATAAGTCAAAATGAATTTTTGAAAAAAGGTTTGGCCTATTTGATAGAGAAATCTACCTGCAACCTGCAATTTGAGAAGCACTGAGAGTCTAAAAGAGGAGAATAACACAAAAGGAGGAATATAATGTTGCACACAGGTATTAGGTACTGGAGACCGCAGTAACAGTAAGTTCTGAAGTGAGTTGATCAGATTTCATTGAGGTGAATGAATTGGAATCCCAAAACTGTGGAGTTTCCTTCTCGTGTGTGGGATGTTGCTGACTAGAATAAATTAAATCCAGTTCTTCTGTCTGATGGAAGAGAATGTTGTTTTTTTTAATCTGCAAAAGTTATATTAGCCTTCTTAAATCAATAAACTTGATTACATTGGGGTTTTGTATCATTCTGTGACCATTCAGTTGACAAATGATGGTCATGGTGATAGGCAGCGAAAGCTGTTGGGTTATGATGAATTGCTAATAAGCCTCCTACTGTACTCCCTGTGTCCTGCAGTTTTGCTTCAGTTACAGGTGTGGCTGGCAGCTGGAGGTGAGGGAGCTCTGCTCTGCTGAGCGGAAATTGAAAATGGATGTGTGATACATAATTGATGGATTTAATCCCAGCTTAGAGGGAACACCTTTGCTGTGAAAGTGTTTGTGAAGCTACGAGGCAGTATGGCCTTAAACGATCAAAATAGACCAGAGACCTCATCTCACCCTCTTTTTTCTCTCTCTTTTTCACCGCATTCTCTGGGTGCAGCATATATGCTTGGTAGATGCAGCGTTGTGACATTCTTTTATTTATTGTATCTGTTTCCTTTATTCCAGATAACAACCCTGATAAATCACAAAGACAAGCTAAAGAAGAATGAGAAGACATTGCGAGCCATCCAGAAGGTTGGCCAGGCGGTCAGTGTTGCTGTTGGCCGTTTTGTAGCTGTGGGAGAGGCCATTGCACTGGAGAATGAGGAACTGAAGGAAGAGATGGGCCACGCCTGCTTTGAAGCCCGGAGAGCAGGTCCGAACGCTTGGCTAAGTTTATAATTTGGTTATTAGTTATTTTACAAATTCATACAGATAGCAGTTTGCGAATTGCAAATAAAGTGCTTATGTGTTCACTAAACTCAAAATATACATATAGTTTACATATGCATGTATGAGCACGCATAGAGCAGCGGTGTAAACTGTTACCATAGCAACAAGAAACTTTTTCAACAAGAGTCCTTTCAGCTGTTATGTGTTGATGACAGTTCTATCTATTTGTTCTATCTATTCAACAACCCACTATCAAGCAAACACTTTCCTGGAAAACATTGTGATTACACACCTTTGAGGCATCAAAGCTGTCTTTTTCATTTTTTCAAACTTAAAGTTTATTTTCAATGTAAAGTTTATTTTCTCAGTGGACCAATTTTTTACCCACCGTTTAGGGGTCTAAATGACTTAGCAGTTTTATCACAGTTCAAAAGAGAGCATTTTCCAAATCAAGAGCTGGAGTTTTATTAATTATATCCCTTACTATGTAACATTGTGTTACGTTTAGAGCAATGTAGAGCTTGGTAACTCCCAGTGTAGCACACTATGCTTGGTGTAATGACGATGTAAACATTTAAATCTAAACAATTTTACAGTCTGAATCATTGCATACCTTTAATTTTCCTGATCAACTTTGCAGTTGTGATTTTAAGGTGATTATTTTCTATAATTTATATTCTATAATTGAAAGTCCAGGTTTTTTTTTCTTAATGTGAGAAATGTGAGGTCTGAACACCATCTCTTTCGGTTAGAAAGAAAATCATGGGTTAACGTCAATTAGATTACTCTCTTCCAATTTAGGAATATTCATTATTAGGATTTTAATTGGGATTATTAGGCTGAATGTAAATATAGCTGCGATCTACAAAATATTGCAGGCATTTCAGAGTATGAGAAGCTCTTTGATTAATGGAAGTGGAGTTATATGCAGAGAAATACTGTATCTGCTTCATGTATCTCACAGAAGAGACTATTAAGAGAAGTAATAATATAAATAACCAGTATTTTTTCAGCCCTTTTTGCTTGTGCCTCAGTCTGCCTGAGAGAGAGAGTGGTGTATCTTTTCTCCTTTTGTGTGAGGTGAGCTCTCTACCCTTCTCTCTAGCCCTAAAGTGCACCGCTAAAAATATCCCTGAAACACTCCGTATCTTCATATGTCCCGTTCCATTATTGCCATGCTTAGTCTGATAGTAACACACATTACAAGGGCGTTCTAGTCACTCGGTTCCAGTATGCAACTGGATAGTCAATGGACATTCAGTTTTTCAATCTTTCAGAAATCTGAAAGATTTTAATCAGTGAAAAAAGATGGATCTAGTAATTTACTATGTGAATAAATGTTACTGGTTCAGACTTATGTAACTGTTCTCCAGTGTTCATTTTTTGTAATTAGGCCACCTACCGAAGCAAACTAAGCCAGTTCCTGGCAAAAATAGAAGCTAATTAGATGAATTTTTTTGTCCATTTGTCAAGACATACAGTGATGGAGAAAAGGAGAATTCTGAAATGTGTTTTGTGATAAAAATTACCCAACAAAGTCTTAAAAAGAACTCCTTCAGAAAGGCTCTTTACTTCTCGTCTCAGCTGAAGGTAATCCTGATCTCCTGTGATGATAGCTTACAGTAAATACAGAGGGCTGGTGCTGATGGTCTCCACTCCTGTACCTCCCAGTGAGAAAGACCTGCCACAGCACTGGGATTAAAGTGGCTTTAGGGAGAGCCAGCCCACTCCCCATAGCCGTGAGACATGCAGCCATGCGGCTAATCCTGCTGCTCATTCCACCGCCTGTTCACACGAAATAGGCAAAAGTTTCACACTAAACCCGATGAAACAGGTGGAAAACTCTCTGAGGTACCTCTTAGGGGAAATAGTGAGAAATAAGAGGTTTTGTTGGACAGAATAAAGGCTATCAGATGAAATGCTATCTGCCGCTTTATCTGCAGACCCCACGGGCCTCATCAGCTTGGGAAAGATGGATAAGCAGGTGTGTAAAATACAGAGATAATAATTGTCTGATGGACAGTCAGAGAGATAAAGAGATAGAGAGATGAAATTCCCAAATTATAGCAATATCAGACAAACTACAATACACTTTTAGAAAATGGAAATTACTTTTGTAAATCCATAAAGCTGTTAAAGTCCCTGTGGATTTACATATGCATTGTTTAGGAATGTTTCTTCAGAAAGGTGCAGAGCCACTTTGAAAGTCTTGAGAGGGAAAGAGAGTGAGTGACTATGGCTTGAATTCCTTCAGAGTATCAATCATAATGTTTAATGTATGTATCTTGGGTCTTTGTGAATGCTGCTTTGCTGTAAAGCAGTCGCAAATAAAAGAACAAATGAGATGGTGGTGAGCTGTTGCTGAACCGTGCTTTAAAGGGCATCAGCACTGAGGTCCTGGACTTTCACCTTCTGGACTTGCTCTCTGGGGCACGCAGCCTCGGGCTCTGTCCCTTTAAAACAGCGCAGCTCAGTGACAGGAGCTGGGCAGGAATGACAGCTATTCAGACCAGCGCCCTGGGCTTTTCTCTTATGCTGTGGAGGGGATTCTGTATTAAGCCTACACAAAAGACTCCCCTTTAAGGCTCAGGAAAGACATAGAGATAGAAGAGAATCCCCGTTCGAAGCAGGGGGTGTATCAGTATAGAGGATAACAACAGAGTGGTAATTATGCATAGCTCAGGCATTAGACACATGAATAAGGGTATGTGAGCACTCATTGGCAGCCTGAATTAGCCCATAGAGAAGCAATGTTTTCCAATGTTCAGGCTGAATTTCGCTGCCACTTGGAAGTGTGTAGTGAACCAAGCAGTGATCATGCTGCTGGATGCAATCACAGCTACAGAGTGAGATCTTTCAGTGATTATTCCAGTCCAAAGCATTTTACTACAAAAACTCCTCACTCCTGAATAACTAATTTCTGTTTTTGAGAGAACAGACTCTCTCTCTCTCTCTCTCGCTCTCTCTCTCTCTCTCTCACTCTCTCTCTCATACTATTTTCACTTGCTCTCTCTCTCTCTCTTTAATGTCTTTAACATGTATTACAATTTTAACAGAAAGGAAGGGTTAACTGGGCATACTCATAAAAAAGTAGTCAAAGTGTTTTGGCTGCAAACTTGTTGTTCCTTTTTGTTAAATATGATAACTATATCCTAAATATGATCCACTGGTATGGATTTTAACTCCTTTTTACTCGTTTTGCTTGCTAACAAGTTTTTTTTTTTTGACTGGCTGTGCTCTTTTGTGACATGGCTCAGACAAACAGCCTTATCATGCCTCGACTCCATATGCCAACTGGTGCCACTGCCACCCAGTCTAAAATAAGCCAGCCGGCTGAGCCCAAGCATCTGGGCAGGGTTATGCCTCCTGGGCCTTTTGGAAAGCGCACACAGATGACTGCTTGCTGCTTACACACCACTCCAGTGGGAAACAATGTGCGGTAAAAGACTGAAAACATCCAAATGTTAGCTACCAGCCAATGTTACTATTCATACAACTGCAAATAAAAGGCTACAAGTGATGAGTATTTCTCCCAGAAGGAAAACCAAACAAAAGTAAATTTACATGTGAATGTTTATTGAAGTGGATGTCTGGGTGTGGGCATGTGTAGAAAGAAAGACGCTCAATTAGGGAGGGAAAGAAAAGCTGTGAATGTGGGAACAGCAGCAGTAATGATGCTGTAATGAGAGGGTTTGAAAGTTGTGTTTACTTTTTAGGAGCACTCACATTAAGTGATCCTTATACTGCAAAGCAAAACAGCACTAATACTTTTATATATGTTGTATTTTATTAAATAATAGTCATGTGTAAGTAAAATAGTAATATGTTTGCATACATCCAAATGTCTGTTGCTTTATTGTACAATTAACTGATTCTTAAATTGTTTTGCTCCTGGTCGTTCAGGAGCTTTTGGAAAGTTTTATCGCAACCCCTAACTGTATCCACTTTGTCCATATTCAGATGCTTAACTGATTACTTGATTACCTGAATTAGATGTGTTACTTTATTACTTTGTACATAATTAAAATTCATCAATATAAAGTCAGTGGAGGCGTTTTCTATCTAATATGCAGAAAAATTCTGGAAAAATGTTTGGATTTAACTAGATATGGTTAAACTAAATGTCAGTAAACATAGCTAACGGTAAATTGACTTAATTGAGAAATATTTTTGAAAATCACTTCCATACTTTTGGCTTATAGTATGTATAGTGGATCAAGCAGCACCTAAAAGATATAAAAATGCGGTGTCTGATGCAATACCAATGTTAAGGGGATAGTAATTCTGATACCTGATAACATCTGCTGATCATATTTTCAAACAACAGAAACAGTCTTATAAATATTAAAGCACCATGGGTGAAACTACCTATAATACTGTAATTCTTCTGCTAATTACTTCTTATTTCTTGTTTATAAGATATCTTGATAGAAGAAGGTAGACTTTCTTATAACAAGACATTATTCTTTGGCTAAAAGTTAGGTTTGAGTATTTTACGTAATTTTAGCTATGATAGTGTTTCGTGTTCAGGCTGTATTGCTGTCAGTTTGTTAAACAGGGGTTGGCTCATAGTGGAATACCCAGTGGCATGGCCATCTACGTTGCAATCCAGAGACTGCAAGTTTGAATCCTACAATTAAAAAGTGATGGGCATCATAGTTTGGCTAATTGTTGACACATTGCTGGTGTTACTGCCCTTAACACTCATAAAACTGAATTTTCAAAACTGCCAATATTATACACCGACTGGTCTGGCCCTAGTAGCAAATTCTCCCAGGGCATTGCTAGGAAAGACTAGTTTATGTGTTTGTGTGTTTGTGTTGCAGGTGTGGCCATAGCACAGCTGACAGATGTGGGTGCAGTGGAGCAGAGTGAAGGCGATGGGCGCAGTACAGTGTTCAGTGACAGGACGGGCATGGTGAAGGCTGCCCGCATGCTGCTGTCCTCCGTCACCAAAGTGCTGGTGCTTGCAGACCGCATTGTTATCAAACAGATCATCAGCTCACGCAACAAAGTGAGCACCGTTCTGTTACCTGTTACCTCTTATAACCCTTTCAACTGTAGTCTCCACATCAGCCATTGTGGTGAATCCTGTAACTGAGTATTATGTTATACTTTGAAACATGAAAACACACATATATAGCTTTTAGATCTTAACACTGCAGGGGCATAGGCTTTGAGTCTTGCTTGTTTCGAGATAATTGAAGAGAAGCAGTGCACCTATCTTGGCAGGACTGCAGAACCTGTTTTTACTGTCAAAATGAGTAAGTGTGTGTGTGCGTGCGTGTGTGTGTGTGTGGGTGCACTCAGAGCTGGAGCTAATCACGTCCAGTTACTGCTGTTTGGACAGACAGGCAGCAGAGCAGCTCTCCATTAGAGAGGAACCCAATTGAATTTGTCCCTGTCCAGGCCTGATAACGCCCACCACTAGCTAGAAGCCTCAAATAGCAGCCACTTTATCTGCTTCCCCCAGTCCAGTCCTCTCGTGCCGCTTCCCCTCACTGTATCTGCCCTCTCAAGCGTTCCGAAACTCCCATCTTTTTTATTCCTTTAAAACGTTTCCCTGTGTTCTGTTGGCAACTTTTGGTTTGTCAACATTTGAATTCTAATGTGGAGCCTACAGCTTGTGTCTATATGCTAAGGCTGAATCGAGTCTCCTGTATGAGATCTCATTACACGCAGAACGGTTGACCTGCAGGCACCTAGTAACTGTAAGGCCTTTTTGCTGTATTCCTGTGAGGCTAAGGTGGTGTTCCCTTATCACAACAGACTCCTGCCTAGCTTAAAGGAATAGCTCAGTAAAATACATAACTCCCCTCCCTCCTCAAATGTAGTTGAACATGTTTGGCGTCTGAAGTTTGCGTCTTTTGTTTTGCACTGGAGTTGGTATACAAATCTACAAATTATGTGAATGTGAAAATGACTGGCTCAAATAATTTACATGTTTGTTTGTTTTGTTGCCATTTGGTTGATTTGACTATATTTAGTATTCAGATATTCCAGGGTTTTTTTTTACATTTTAGATCCCAACAGA
This sequence comes from Brachyalestes nurse, assembly GCA_037974405.1. Taxonomy (NCBI): domain Eukaryota; kingdom Metazoa; phylum Chordata; class Actinopteri; order Characiformes; family Alestidae; genus Brachyalestes; species Brachyalestes nurse. Next base: position 15,633,135 of record JBBPCY010000142.1, on the reverse strand, counting down.
CTTCTACAACTTTTTTTCATTGTGTTTACATTCTGACTGTCACACCATATAAGATGGGACAATAAATTCCAGCAAGATAAAGGCAGAAAATCTGCAGCACTAAATTAGCAATGAAATAGGAACTAAACCGACAATGAAAAACATCGTGCTAAAAGATTTAAAGAGCTTACAATTACAGCTATTAGGTAAGCAAAAATCCAGTCAGGCTCATCTTCATTATCATTTAGACTCTTTCTAATTTTCTGACAGGATGTTAACCTTCTGCATGGTTGTATGAAATGTAACTAGAATTGAGAATGAGTAATTGAAAGTACCAATACATTACAATTTAACCATTCCTAAACATAAATCATCACACAGTTCCTACACATCGTTAAGTTATCTCAAATTGGTTTATGTGGATACTGACATTGTCAATTTTTGTAATTTATTCCCTGTATTCATTTGCCACGTCTTTGCCAACAGTCAGCCAGTGCTGTGTATTGCAAGGACATGAGGGTATGCCCAGAAGGACCTTGCAGTTTTATTAATTTTAACTCAAGCACATCTATCAATGCACAGAAGGGTTGGATGAGGTGAATTTCAAATTTAATATTATTATTAACCCAGAGGGCATATAATTTACAGCAGAGCTATTAAAGACACATAAAAAATATGTGCAACAGGCATGAACAAACTGATAATAATAATAATAATAATAATAATAATAATAATAATAATAATAATAATAATAATAATAACAATAATAATAAATACTGAAATAAATGAAGAAATTAAAGAATATTTGCCTTCATTATGGACATCTGGAACAGAAGGAAGACTAACAGAATCACGGTACAGTGGATGATGACCATCTAGAAAAGTAGACTAGGCATTACATATAGCTTGTTACCTTGCTAACTTAGTCAACAATATTGTTAAGTAGAAATTAATTATTAGGACCTAATGAATAATTGGAAACTCTTCAGCCAAGAATTTCATGCATGATTCATATCAGTTATATCACTAATGCTGTATCAATCATGCTATACCTTTTAAGCAGCTTTGCTTAAGAAAAATGTTGCATCAAGAAAATGGCTCACTAGAAAGGCAGTGGGGAGAGTGCTTCATGGCAATAGAGTTATGAACAGGAAACTCAAAATGTACTAAAACAGCTAATAGACAGAAGTGGTAAAAGGTGTAGGCAATGAGTGTTAAGATCATGTGATGTTACAAATCTGGAAATCAAAAGAACAAAAAATATACATTTCCATGTTGTTGTAATAGCTCATACATCCTTATGCACAAAATGCACAAACTGACCAAAACAAATGCTCTGAGGTCACAGCAAGTTGTAGTATGTTTAATGAGAGGAGAGTGAATCATGATTGGCCAGTTCTAAACGTACATGTATACTATTGCAGGTTCTGGTGACGCTGGAACAGCTGGAGCAAGTCAGCACCTTTCAGGAATTTGTGCAGATCTTCAGTCAGTTTGGCAATGAGATGGTGGAGTTCGCCCACCTCACGGGAGACAGGCAGAATGTAAGTTGTGGTACAGTCATATAGGTGATACACAGTGTTGGGCAAGTTGCTTCAAAACTGTAGTGCGTTATTTATTACTTGTTACTAGCATTTCAAAGTAATTTGTTACATTACAGTATTACTGTATTTAATATGTAAGGCATTACACTACTATTGCATTACTTTTAAGTTACTCTCACCAAAATAACTGGAAATATGGATTTGGCTCTAAATGTAGCTCATGATGCTCAGTTAGCTCATTACACAGCCAGTGGAAGGTGATGTGGTATCTGACTGAGCTAGGCTTATGGTTATAACAGGTTGACTCATCTCTCTGTTCTGTCTGACTACAAAAAGTGAAACATTTTGCGCGCACGTTTCTCCTCTGCTGATCTTGCGGTGATTTTGGCTCATTTCTATGAAGAAAAAAAAACATCACTTCATTCCGGGTTAAAAGTGCATTGTAACGCACATTACTGACATTTGTACCGAGTAAAATTTTATCAGTTTTTTTTCTGTAATGCCTTACATTACCGCATTACAGCAAAAAGCAATGCATTAAGTAATTCATTACTTTTGTAATGCGTTACTCCCAACACTGGTGATACATAGGTGATATTAGTAGTATAATAATATATACCAGTATTTCTTGTAAGCTGTAGACTATTGAAGTTTAACAAAATAACTATTAGATATCTTTAAATTCCACGTTAGACTAGAGAAGCTACGTTTTCTGATGTTGTAGCATATGTAGCATTGTGTGTTGTATGTCACTGTTCATTCTCAGAATCATCTGTATTATCTAGTTATTGGATTACAAAGAATACAGTGTATACAGATCAATGCTGTTTTTTCCAGCACATCCAATCAAACCAAGGATTTAGCTTTAGAGACCCACCCACACTGCTGTGGTTTGAAAGTGTGATGACACAGCAGTAGCAGGTTAAAAATGGCTTTTAAAAGCAGGGTTTTCTTCAAAATAGATGCTGAAATGGGCAGTAATAACTAGAGTGGAGACACAGAGAAATGTCAGGAGCATTATGTGGCTCTAAGCTGTTCATTCATTTTTTTTTATCTCTATATCTTTGTTGTGTATGCAGTTAAAAAGGGAATAATTGTACTTCATATGCATTTGCATAATAGTGTGGTCTTAAACATCGGAAAATTGTGTTAATGTTACTGAAGAACTGATTTTGTGCAATACATCACCAATATACAGCCAAAACTATAAAGATATGCCTAGGACAGCTACTTAGACCTAAAAAAATAAGTAAATGACAGTAATATAGAGTGAACTATTGAATCTGAACACAAAATGCCACCATGTCAAGTATTACAAAAATATAAAATGGCATGAGAATAACAATAAATACATTTATGAAGAGACTTAATAATAAGAACTGAACAAACACCAATAATTCATTATGGCTAGCTTCATTGCCAGTGCTACAGGTTTTATATTACCTTATATTGTTGTGTTTGTTGTTCAATTGATTTTAAAAATGTTAATAATTAACTCATGTGATACTTAAATCTCTGACCATCATATCCGTTTCAAAGTACTGTTTAACTTGAAGTATTTGAGTATAAAATAAATGTCTAAAATACCAAGTTTAAACAATACATTGTGGTACAATACTAACACAGGACCAGAAAGTAACATGTATAGTAAAATGAATAAATATGTGGGACTGCAGTCCTGAATAGATTAACAATGCAAATCCTTATCATAACAGACTCCTGGAGAAGCTGCTGCATCTCATGTCACTGCCATCTTTTCTTCAAAGCAGTTACACTAATTATGCTATTCATATTACAACAGCATGCATAATTGCCAATATTCTGGCATCTAGATAAGTCAGAGTTAGTAATATTTGTGCAGCGCTCAACTACATTTGTGCAGGACTTTTTTCCAGTACTTCCTCCTGAATATCAGTTTGATCAGCGGAGCTGTAGTGAACAGCGGAGGGCTGATAGGAGAGTCTTATTTCAAACCGGAAGCTTCTCCTCTGCTAGTCAGTGTTTCACACACATATCACGTCTCTATCTGTCTCACTGCACAACTATCCTGCCAATCTGCTGCTGCTCCATCTATTCAGCTTTATAAAGGAGAATATAATAACAGATAATCACATCTGCTTTTGTGAGACAGCCTGGGAGAGCTGTGCACACACAAACACACACACACACACACACACACACACACACACACACACACACACACACTCACACTCACACTCACACGTAGCATATCAGCTTCTCTATCTCTCCTGTAGAATCTATAGTGACTAAAAATCCTGCCAAAATCCTTCTATGGAATCGTATCACTATTGAAGCATATACTTTGGGAGACTTTGTGGGGGTGCACTTTGCTCTCATGCGTCTAGGTTTGCATCAGAGCCTTCAAAAATGCTGCCTCCCAGGATGCTCCAGGGGCCTGGTGGCCAGGTTCCATATTAAGTGCTTTATAGTCATGGTCAGGAGATGGAATGTAGGATACTGTGTTTTTTTGCAGTTGGAGCCAGTCGGCACATCGTGTCTGCGTAAACGTGCACCTTATAGCGTCTCCGCCTCATAGCAAATAGCTTTATTGAAATACAGTGTTGCACATCATGTTGTTTTGTCATGGTTGCTGGGCTAGGAGCTCTAACCAGTGTTTCATTAAGCTTTTAAAAAGCTCTTGTACGACCTAGAACAGTGTAATCTCACTCAATTTTCCTCTCTGTCTCTCAGGACCTGAAGGATGAGAAGAAAAAGGCACGAATGGCTGCAGCCCGTGCTGTGCTAGAAAAGTGTACCATGATGCTTCTCACTGCTTCCAAGGTCAGTGTAAAACTTAAAGGAGCTCGGTTTAGACAGTATTCACAGTATGTTCACAGTATTTTCTGTATTTGTGAATGTTGAGTGAAAATGATTTGTGTGATTATTAACATTTGCTTTGGTTCTCTCTCTGTTTTTTCCTTTTTTCCCCAGACATGTCTGAGACACCCAGACTGTGAGTCTGCACGGATCAACAAGGATGCTGTCTTCCAACGCATGCGTCTGGCCCTAGACCAGGTCATAGAGATTGTGACCGATGCTAGAACCAGTGGTGAAGCCAAAGCACTGCCCATCAGCATCTATGCTGGAATAAAAGACTTCAAGGTGCAGGCATGGGTCAAGGGTTTATATTATTCAATGGACAGAGACAATGGACAACTCCTGTTTTTTCTCTTAATGTTGTTTATTTACTTTCAGTCAGTCTTGTTTGTTCCGCAGTTATAAAGGTATATTCTGGCCCATTCTTGAATTTGTTTAGTAGTATAGTTCAGTGTTATGCCTCAACTTCAAAACCCAGTTTGGTGAATGTACTCAAACGATTTCTGCCAATAATTGTATTGGCTTGGTGGTAAAATAACTCAAATGTATCATGATATGTTTACTTTTCGTTTGAGCTATTTAATTCATTCAGTTCTGAAATACACTGTTACGGCTCCCCTTATCTTCACACATAAAGCAGGCGCTGAGGCAGACGTCCATGCTAGATTTCTTTTTATTACTTTAACAAACACAAGAGAATTACTTTAACAAACACAAAAGGCACGTGGGCCAGAACCCAAAAACTCAATACTGTTACACCAGATAAAGGAGACATACACTACACCCAGCACGACGGTGGACTGACAACTAAGGTCGACCACAAAGGAACTAAAATACTAAACCCAAACCCCCATGAACCAATAACAAAACCCATGATTGCAAACACCCAACCTTTCAAAATAAAAGTTCCCCTTAACAAAAACATTTAAACCGAACTTAAACAACCGTCACTGTCCCCAGACATGACGTACACACAAGTAAATTATTATTGAATGTTACATTCTATATATTATTCTATTACATTATTGTGTACACAGTTTTTTTTCCCAAAAAAACGTTTGCAGATGTTAATTGGATGTTGTCCCGTATTGCAGGGTTGAACCTGTTCCTGTCTGTGTGTGTATTTCAGGTTAAGGTGGAGGGTCTGAGGGACTCCCTGTACTGTGTGCCATGTGAGGCTGTGGCAGCACAGCTGGAGGCTCTGGTGGAGCAAACTGAAGACTTCACTGATTCAGCCTACACCAGCCACGAACAGCGAGAGAGCATACTGCAGCTGTGCCACATCACGCGGCAGGAAACCCAGCAGCTCATATCCACCTGGAGCCATGCGGTATGACACAAGTAAATTCATCAGTACTGACAGAGTTCCACTGAACTAATAAACACCTTAGATTAGCTTGTTATTTGCACATCATTGACCTTGCTTGTAAATCACCCACTCGTTCACTCACTCATCTTTGGTAGGCTGAAGTTTTGTGCGCATCACTAAAAAGAAGAAAACTGACCCTGATCCAGCAAGCGCTTGAGTTCACATATATTTAAGCAGAACACATGCTATACAGCTGATATGTTGCATTACAACAGTTAACGGATATAAAAAAATGTGTACTTGAGACAAGCTATACTTTGAACAGACTGAAAAGATGCCAAAAATAAACCAGGGTTGCTATGGAAGAGTAAAGCTTTACATCAGACTTGTGTGTCCTTGTTTACTTATTTATGTCATCATATTGTAAGCCATTGTCTTACATACGCAGATTTTGTCATTTAACCTTATAAGTCTCTGAATGTCTTGTTTTCCTGTATATTTCAGAAATCCATTATGCTCTGTGCATTGGCCTTGTGGATAATCTTTCACTTGATGACAATAACAAGATTTAAACATAAACAAGATTTATTTATTGTTTATTCCATCCACAGTAGGGTGAATAAATGTACTTTGAAATATAAAATGAAAGTATAATGTCTATGATTTATGACACAATACCGCTGCACTGAACTCTCTCCCGCCACATGTCGTGGAATTTTCAGCCCCACTCCTTGCAACATGTTTAAGCTGTACAAGTTCATTCATCCTTGAGTACTTTGCAAGGTTTGCTTTACGTGATTTTTCTCATGTCCTCTGAAAAGCCATACACGTTTCTCTCCTGTTGTAATGCAGCGTATTTTTTTTCGGTCCATACTGACATCATGTGGGCTCAGTAATGTAAAGACAGTGTGCCTATCCATCAGGCCTGTTCTTCATATAGCTCAGTAAAGGCTAAGGACACATTTTCTATAGGTGCAGGAAGTGACTCATACTTGGTCTTTGGAAAGAAATACATTCTTGAAGGTACTGAAGAATCTGAAGTCAGAATTTCTTTGTAATGAATCAAAAAGTCAAAGTCGTTTTATGTGGATGTAGGAGTGCCATATGTGGATGTAGGGACCTTGTTGAGTCACTATTTTTTGATAGTAAAAAGATGTTTGGTTTTATTGATATTTTAAATTGAAAATTGTGAAGCCACTGTCTAGAGTTAGTCTTGCAAGTCAGTTGCTTTCGATCAGGATGTCAACCAGGATATTTCAGATGGCCATACTACATAATGCGAAGCATGAAGTTTAAAATATGTACCAGTAAGAAGCTCCTACACCACTTCTGATATCAGAGATAGGTGTGGAAACATTAAATTATGTTAGTTGAACAGGTTCACTGAACAGTTTCAAATAAAATGCTACTGATACATTCTACCGATTCAATCTGCAATGTTGTAACTTTGCTTGTACCCATAAATCTGTTCTTGACAGTGCGGGAACAGTGCTCTTAAGATCTCACCTAGTTGTTTCACACCTGGTTGTTTCATGTGACTAATATTTGTATTGAAACCTGTCAAGATTTTAACCACATATATTTACACTTGGTTGCGTCTTCAGCCAGGCAGACTGATATTAGTGCAAGTCTTTACATATGCAACAACCAACTGTGCTGCTCCTCGTTTTTCTGTCCCTTTCAAAATAAACTCACAATTTTGTTCACTCCCTTACATTGTTAGTCAGTGTTTACAAGAGGAATATTTAGCGTATTGTGTCATCAGCATCATGAACTATGCGCATTATAAAGTGGTGTTAACACAAAGTGAGAAAAATGATGAACTGAGGTACAGGTTAAGCATACTGGCACTTCATTTAAGCTAACTAGCTCGACCAAAACTACACATGACAGACATAAAGTCACATCAGATCAAAATCTGTTTTAAATGTGTCTAGGGTGCAGGTACACCTGCGTTTTTATATGGATATGCCCCATTCACATTTAATCCTGATACTCAAGATGTGTGAAATGACTATGTAAATGGGCTCTAAGTTTTCTCTTTTCCATCAGTCCTCTGTGTGACTGCTGAACACAGTTTAGTAGACTTTTTTAATGCGAGCCCCAGAATTCTACTTGAATTGTAAGACAGAGTACCCATGTTTGTTTTTCTTTACTTTTGTTTTATCACCCCTCCTTTGTGTTCGACCTGTCTGAGCCCTGAGTGGCAGCAGCATTGCGAGTGTGTGCTCATTGAGGTGATAAGAGCTCATTCGGGCACACTGTGATGTTAGTAGAGTTGGAGGGGTTAGGAGGCAGGAGTGGTTGAAAGCTCTTGCAGGCTGCAGTGTGTCTGCTGTATGTGCTGTGTGCCTGCTGTAATCCTCTCGGAAAGGAATCCCTCCCACCTGTCTGCCTGGCCTCTGATGACAGCACTGCTCTGAGACTATCATGTTTTACAAAGTGCATTTCCCTGGCTCTGGCAAGCACACTTACACTGCGCTGCACTTTTTCCCCCCTTGCTGTCAGAGCTTTTGAGTGTTAAGAGTGTTATTTGGCAAGGATGAGGCATATTCAGTCAGAGGTCATCCTTTAAGTAATATTTTGACTGCCTTTGCTTTCGATTTGTTTCTGACCCTTTCTGTCCTGCTCTCTCTCTCGGTCCTCGCCATCAGCAGCAGTCGCTCAAAGCCAAAGAGGTGACGGAGGAAATGGAGCTGGCCATTCTAAAAACCTGTCAGAGTGTCAGTGAGCTCAGGCGAGAGGTGAGCCAGCCAGCAGCTGCACACAAGAATTCAGTATCTAGAGGATCAGAGTTGAACAAGAATACTTTTCTATCTATCCCATGTAACTGTCTTTTGCTCCCTCCATTCATTACACCCCCTTCTCCCTCTGTGTTCATTTATCTCTGACCCATTATTCTGCTCCCTCCTCTCCATTTTCCCTGTCTGTGTTGCTCAATCTCTTGTTTCCATTGTTCTTTGTCCTTGTCTTTTTTCTATCACTCCACCTTTCCGTTCAGCTCCATAAAGTAGCAGTAGGGCGAGCCAGTGAGCTACTGAAGCTCCACTCAGATCACCTGGTGCTGCAGGCTCTGAAGGCAGCCGGTGGGGAGGGGAACCTGGAGGCAGTGGCTGAGTACGGACGAACTCTGACAGAGCAGAGGGAACAGCTGGTGGAGGTGAGCACAAGCTAGAGCTCAGTGGAGATTCAGCTTCATCTGTAAAAGTGGTCCACAATGTCTCGGTCTGACGTGTTCTGCCGTTATTTCTCAACCGTGATTTACAGTTATTTAAAATTCCTTAGTTATTTCTCAACCGAATATCCTGCTTCACTCAGAAATACACAAGTTAAGGAAGAAAAATGGGTTTTAATTGCTGTTTCAGGTTGACTTTTATAGCCTGTAATCTATTGTCTTTGTATAACAGATTTTTTTTAATTTTTCACACTTAATCATTCAACATTTTAGGAGCCTCTATTCATAATGTCCTAATGCAAAGAGACAAATACAGAAACATACATTTCCCTGCTATTGGCCAAATGACTTGCTTTTATTCTATACGTATTCTATAACATTATCATCTGTAATCATCACTGATCCATACCTATTCATCTGTGTGTTTTCAGACCTGTCGTCTGTTGGGCCACATCTCAGGGACAGAACCACTGGAGATCACTTGTATCCACGCAGAGGAGACCTTTCATGTGATTGGTCCACAGGTAATGAGGGTTTTTGGACACAAACATGCATGTCTTAAGCTTAACTCACAGGGAGGTCGTAGGCTTACCACACTTAATGCTATATTTTGTAAAGTGCACACACCTTGTTGAGTTACTTATTTTAGCTTCAGATTCACAATTTCTCCTGTGTAAAGAATAGCATTTGCTATTTCATCATGTTGGAAAATGCTGAGCAAACAGAATAAGCTGCTGCTCTTTGTGAAACATTTGCTGTATTTGGGAAATACACACTGTAGAAATCATCTTTTTTTGAAGCTATACTCATGTGCAAATATTTAGGCATCCCTGATCAAATTATGTTTACACATTTTTAGAGAATGCACTTCTGCACATGCTAATGCACAGTTACTATTAATGTGCTGAATTTAACATACTGGGAAAGCTGGATACATAAAGTGTGGCTTAAAGTAACAAAAAGACCATGTTTAACTTGTTTAACACATTGAACTTTAAAAGTATGTCTTAACTAATTTTCATTTAGAAAATCAACAAATCATCATTTGACCAGGCATGTTCACATATGACAGTACCAAAATTAGACAGAGATTTATGATTATGATCATTTGTTTGTTTCATAAGCTGTGTAGAGCATGACCCCACACCATCAGCTGTAATGAAGCTCAAAGGTCAGGCAGCCAATAAGAGTGCAGCAGGGAGCGGGAGCTTTCGGAGTGTATTTTAATAAGCCTCATCAATAATTCAAAAAGTGCAGGTCATTACCGCCTGAAAAGAGTCCATTAATAAATACACACCATGTTTATATTTTTTTGTCCCCATCATGACTTATAGTTTATGAATATGGGAAGCATGCTGTGTCAGTCTAAGATAACACTCTATAAATAATACTTCTGTTCAAATACTGATGTTAATCTTGTGCAGCATTACACTTTCTTCTTCATGTCCTGACTTCCTCTGTGCTCTTAATTCTCCATCAGATCATCTCAGCAGCACAGACTCTGGCCTTGCATCCCAACAGTAAGATAGCCAAAGAGAACCTGGACGTGTTCTGTGAGGCCTGGGAGTCACAGGTGTGCGACATGGCCATCCTGCTGAAAGAGATCAATGATGTGTTTGAAGGCCGCAGAGGTAGGCTATCTCTACCATCTAACTGTCTACCTCAAACCTGCCATGTACAGTTCACTCTGACCTCCAGCCCTTCTAGCTCTCAAGCTGCACATCAATTGTATAAAAATATTACTGTGAATGTCACACTTGACTTTTGATATTCACCTTCAGTGCTTTTACATTCTTCTATAGATACACAAAAAGCTTTTGTTACTGATTTATGGTCAAAAGCCCTAAGGACCATGGGTCTTTTTTCTATGGATGAGATCTGTATCGTCTTCAGGCGCTGAGCTGTTCCACTGTGACATTTACGCAGCACGGTCCACAAAAGCCGAATTCATTTTCCCACAGTAACAGAAGTGGCATACATCCATGTTGCTGTTAGTTTCGAGATGGCCAGCAGTGGTTCTGCTGAGAAGCGGTCCTGCTGCTTGCATGTGTTTTTGAGTGCTGCCCACTCCCCAGAGCCTTAAACACTTGAAACGCGAAATGGTCCACTTTTTTTCAAAACTGTGCCCGAGACGTAGTTCCCTGTGACAGTGGTATTTGTCACAGAGCCTGAGAGAACGAGTGGCAGGAACAGCTTTGTAGAAAACTCCACACTTGGGAAATCACTTTTGTTATTGTAGAATTTTCCTGTTGTGTTTGTGGCAAAGACAAAAAATGTTTCTCTGCTTCTAAAGATTTGCCGTTGCCCCCTCATTGTTGTTAGGTTACGTTTGTCCTGCTTTCAGGTTTTAATAAGCTTATGTGTTTTGTTGTTTTTCATCTTAAAATAAATGAGATTCCTAAATTATCCTTCCTTTTCAGGTGATAAAAGAACATATCTGTCTTTGCCTAGACCCGGGGTAAGTGTCTCTCAGATATCTCAAAAATACTTTAAATCATCATGGTGATGTCATTCTACTGTGAATTCTCCTCTCTTTCAGAAGCACACAGCTAATCTGAAGACAGTAAAAGCTTCCAAGCTTGATACTGAGGTACAAAACAAATCAGTTTTAAAAATGTAAAAAAAATGTAGCTAATAAACAAACAAAGGAAACAGTCACCATGTGGCGTTATGCAAAATTCATGCAAGATTCTAGCTACTGTCCCATTTTCACAGTTATGTTTATCTATACCCTTGATAGTGTAGATATGTACAATACCAACTAGGACTTGGTTAGTTTGAGTTTTCCACTGTGTTTTTGTGTTGCTCAGGAGCAGACCACGATTGCTAAGTTGGGGCTGGAGCTTCGGCTGCTCACCTCCGATGTGGACTCTGAGCTGGAGCGCTGGGACGAGCAGGATCACGAACTGGTGCGGCAGTACCAGAGCGTGTCCAGTGTGGCTTACTCCATGTACCTCTTCACCAGGTGCTGACCCAAATAACACTTTGTCTATTTCAGCAAGCTTTTAGAACATTAACTAGAATGTTGCTGTTCGTAATGGCTTATTAGCAAGTCAAGTCACTACTGCACAGTGCTGCAAAAGCTTTTTAGTGTTCATTTGAATTTCATGGAAAAGAACATTGAATTCTGTTGAGAGAGATTTAATGCTTTTCTCTTGTCTAACTGTTCGGTGATATGGATGTAGTCATGTTCCATTAGAGGAACTGGTCAGCAAAAAAATCAAGCATGCACAATTTGACCTTGACCCCAAATAAAGTTGATCGGCTGAGAGACATTTAGTGTTCGAAGTTTGCTTATTTAGTTTTACACAGGATCTATGAGGCTAATGCAGTTATGGAAATGTTATGTGTTGATTTGGGTGTACACTGTTGGGGTATATGGTAGGTCTCTATTACTTGTTAGTTACATTAGCCTTGTGGCTCTGATGCAAAACTAGCTAAACTTCAAACACCAAATATTCCTTGGCTAATGAACTAGATTTGAGTTTTGGGGATCATTTTATCATTTTAGTTTTTTCCTGAACTGTTCCTTTATTGTCTGCCTTTTGGTCTATTGTTAAGGGGGGAGGGCCTGCTGAAAACTACACTGGACCTGTTCCACCAAGCTGAGGTATGCCATCTCTTTCAGTGTCTTTATTTTCAGAGTCTGAAGCATCTGGGTTTTAGCTTATCATTAAGAGCAAGTGTCTAGGAAAGACAGATCGATACATTATTAAAAGCCCCAGTCATCATTTGTCTGTGAGAGGCAGTGTCTCACCCTCTGCCCCCGGAGGCTTTTATACAGACTGAGGGGAATCTGCTGAACTGGCAACTTGTCATTCAAAAAACGCGAGCTGTTGCCAGCTCCATGACCTTCCCCACTCTAGCCTCTTCTCTGACAGTGAGCCCATTCACTCGGCCACATAAAACAGTTTTGCTAAGAATGCAGAGAACATCTGAGGGTACAGTGCATTCTGCAGCTGGTAACAAGGTTCACTCTGATCCACTTTAAGTTAAGTTATTAATTTATGATCTTGCAGTAATCGATTTGTTCACTTCTGTTTTGGGGAGACTTTGATATTTGATGCCTTGAGGTAATGGCCTTTCCCAGGTAAAGCTGGGAAAGCGTCTTGTGCCTCATTTGATTAAAAATAATAAAATCCTCAAACCAAAACCATGAAAGTAGGGGGATTTATTAAAATTCCAATTTCTTTTGATCATCATCCAGGGCCATAATCCATAATCCAACAGAATCTAAATTTCCCTTGCCCTGAGACCATTTCAGCTCTGCATCATTATTCATTTAAAAAGACAGAAAATCTGAAAAGAAAATAAAGAAAAGAACCTGGCTGCCTCACATTTTTGTTTAATAAGTTTCTAATACTAAGTTAACAGAAGAGTAACCTTGTTACATGCTTTCAACTTTTTTTGTGAACTTTATTTAACAAACTGTAATAAGTTGACATGAATTACAATCAACAAAGACCTTATGGATATACATTATGAACATCAGTATTGGAAATAAACAATATCAGATGATGACAGTTACTGGCGGGCAGTATGGCAAAATTCATTGTTATTGCGAGTCACATTGTCACAAACTTGTATGTAAGCTATAATGTGAATAAAGCCAGTACATTTTAAACACTCTTCAAGGCAGTATTTGAAACAATTAACACATTTTACTAATAGTGAAAAAAAAACCTTTGTTTCAACTATTTTTATAGCATTTTTTCATTGTGACACTGCACAATACTTTTTGTCTGTTCTGAAAAATCTAAACACAGTAAAAGTAAATATTGTGCTGCAAATGTAAAGGGGCATGTAGGTACAATATACTTAAGCAGCTGAACATGAGAAGTGCCTTGTTCAGAGTAACATCATTGATGTGATTCGCCATAAATCAATTCACAACCTCAACTGCTTTTATACTACAGTTCTACAAAATAAAGAAAAAAATCAAGCAAAGAAGCCATTAATTTGGCATCAATTCCTTCCGCCAAAAATGGATACATTTTGTTTTGTGTATAGAACCATGAAACTGTCTTTTGCAAGTTCCTCTTAATCAGTATTTAACAAATTTACTTGTAGGTGGTTTAGTTCACGCATTTCACAGCCCATCTTATTTGTTGATTTGCCATTTTATTTTACTTGAATTTCTGTTTTAATTTTTATTTTAACTTCAGTTTTTTAAACAAAAAGTTTAAAATACATTTGAAGTGTAGTCAAAAATCTGTTTTAATTTCAAAATCAGCATATGTCAACTGAATAAACAGCCTAGAGATGTTCAGATTCACAGTTTTGAATAACTGTATCCATCCCTAACTGACACTTTCTGTCATTAGATTCTATCGGAGCAGGGTCTTCAGCTGTGCTCCTTCCTGCAGTCCTTCTCCACACAGGTAAAATACGGCTGTCCCTCCCCCCTCCTCACAGCTCCTGACCCCAGACTTTAATTCCACTCGCCTCCCTGTCTGTCTGTAATGAGTGCCATCTATCTCAGAGGGACAGTGGCCATGCAGCTATCAGTGTTGGCTAACCCTGTGTTCTCAGGCCAAGGCACCGGCCACTCATACATTATCACATCGCCTGGTGCCTCAGCCCAGTGCCCTGTTCATTAATAACCTCCAGCCTGTTCGCTCCGTAATGCAGTTTCTAAACTGTACAGGACTGCAGTTCAGGAGCAAGTGCAATTACTGCATATCACCCAGCTCAAGGTGTGCCTTGTAGTTTTAATGGCAGTGTGAAACTTTTAACAATTTTCTGTGGAAGGCTTGTTTATTGGCTGTGGGCAAGGGTATGGTTTTAACTGAGGGCTTTAGAATACCTAGCTATATGGGTATAAGTGCTTTTTCTGCTACACTGCACCACTAATGTTTACTACACCAGTAAAGGCCAGTTATTTAAAATAAGATGTGTGAGTGTAGAGAACATTTTTAACAGTCTCCACATAATGTAAAGTTTCTGTGAATAATCCTTACATTTTATAAACCTTTCCAGCAATTGTGGTTCTTTTATGGCAGCGATCAAAGAACCCTTTGCAGCACCTTACAATAGCAACGTAGAATATTAACGTACCTAGCTTACTCGAACACCGCAAAAATATCTTAAACCTCATCAGTATACCTAATGTTTCTCACTGTGAGGCTGTTTGAAGAATATTAGATAAATAAGTAATTTAGTTATTAAATAGTTTGACATTTTTATTTCTAGACATTTTGCCAGTTATTTATTTAGTGGAAGTGTCTTATTCCATTAGCAGATACTTAACCTGTTAACCCTCCTACAATTTTTCCCCGACTGCTGTACCCAACTTCAAAAGCTCACAGCTCCCTCA
>JBBPCY010000142.1:15545651-15602848 GCA_037974405.1 Brachyalestes nurse | reverse complement strand
GGTAGAGCAAGGTGAGGTAATGGGATTTCTGGAATAATTACGCTGCTGTGGTGGAAAGCTCGAGGAGTCTGTTTAAACCCAGAACAGGGAGATAATTGAATGGTTTCAGTGCTACAAGCAAACAAAATGTGTGCTTGAAATGTGGGGTTTTAATAGTCAGTCGATACTGTATGACAGACGATGGCTTCTGAACGCTATAGAACCTGATATTCTTTATGATTAAGCTCCGCATCTTGATTAAGAATGCAAATTAAAATGCACAGTTTTAACATATTAAACCTAAAAATAAATTAAAAAGTTACATTTGGGATATGTTCTTTTGCCTGTATGACAAAGTAATAATAATTGATATACTAAGTTATTTCAATAGATAAACTGTGATACATTAAACATTTTGCACTACTTTTCACCGAAAATAATCACCAAATGTTTGATCTTTTGCATACGGCACAAAGCCACAAAGCCAAAAGATAGAAATATATGATTTAACTCATAGGAAATTAATACTTGAATAGTAAAACAGATAAGCCAAAAATATTCAGTAATACCCTGGGGAAACAAGCATAACTTCTATTAAAACTCCATTTAATGTGTGTTTTCTTGTTTAAAACATGTCTGCAAGTCTGCACGGTGCATTCAGACGGTGTGTACCTTTTTAAAATTCATGATGCCTAAGTGGATTAATTCTTACTCGTAGTCTGTTTATGATCTTTGTTAGCCGAATGCCTCCAGACCATATCTTTTGGGAGCGGCTTCATGATGGATGTCTCCTTAGCGCTGTTGCCAGGCAGCGAAGGTAAGCTGTGCATGCTGCTGTGCGCTGAATTGCTTTTCCCTTCATGCCATTTGTCTCCATTGCGTGTGTGTGACTGAATGTCATGTTAAAACCTCAATGCTTTAGCACTGTAATGGAGCACCGTTATGCCGAGCCTAACAGTGTATCTGGTGTGCAGTGCAAAGCACATGCATAAGCATATCTTTTGTTTATAGACAGAGTCATTTGTCTGTCACATCTGTATGCCTTTGCAGTGTGTATATGGGGTGTAACTTATTCCTATTGTTCATGTAGTGCCCATCCTAGCTTGTGGCGGAGATGACAGTAAAGTCTACCTGTATGTGCAGCTCAGTGGAACGGTATGGGAGAGTTTGTATAATATCTCACACTTCTATTTTTGTTTTTTTACATTTTTATTCTATTTCTATTGAATGTTCTTTGTGTATGACAATGGGCTAGGTGTAAATGAACTTGACTTTTAGTGCATGGCACATTTATTACTTCAGAATGATATAATTCTAGATAAATCATCATCTTGTGTATGGCTTAAGATTTTAAACGAATACTCCAGAGTCTGACTTCCTAATCTCTGTCCTCTGCATCTGCAGCAAAAGGTTTTTTGACATGTTTCACTGTACTAAGATAAGCTAAACCTTTATTAGTCCCACAAGTGGGAAATGTGCTTTGTCACAGCAGAAAGTGGACGGTACAAAGTTAGGAGCAGCAAAATTAAGAAAACAGTAGATTAGAATAAAATGCTTTATCAACAGTACAGTATAAAGGGTACACCTTACACTCTAGAAATATAAAATATGGACATCTGTATAATAAAATATATACGTATGTATATGTGGACTACATGTAGACTAAATGTAAGGAAAAGAAGAGCAAACCTGTTGGCTTGAAAACACTTATAGTCCAAGCTAATGGGCATTGAAGCAGATTAGAAAACAATTGAGTATTTCATCAAGCATGTCACTGTGTTATTCAGTTTCAGAAGGTACTCACACTTCAAGGCCATGAAGACTGGGTTCGCAGTTTGGAATGGGCCAGCAAAGGTACGAGTTCACCTCAGTTTATTCTGTAAAGAAGGATATGAATGTACTGTACTAATACATGTCATGTCTTATTTGTTTTCAGTTATGCTTTATACAATGAATAATTGCTTTAACAATATCCTAAAAGATTCATTACTGTAACTGCTGCTCAACGGGGCAAACATTCTTAAACTAACTCATAA
Organism: Brachyalestes nurse; assembly: GCA_037974405.1. Classification (NCBI taxonomy): domain Eukaryota; kingdom Metazoa; phylum Chordata; class Actinopteri; order Characiformes; family Alestidae; genus Brachyalestes; species Brachyalestes nurse. The sequence goes on along the minus strand of JBBPCY010000142.1, from coordinate 15,600,833 downwards.
GGTAAAAGTGTGGTATGGCACTCAGACAGCTCTGAATATAAAACGCTTCACCCTTAGGGGCCTCTATCCAAATTGATTTCACTCTAGTGTGCCTTCATAATGCATGAAGAAAGCACTTCTTGCCAACTAAAGACCCTATGCTCCACAGGACTGATATACTGAAGTAGCTAAAGCAGGTGTGTGTGTGTCTGTCTTTGTCTGGCTGCCTGTCTGTGTATGTGTGTTTTTTTTTAGATGGGGAGCTTCTTTTGGCCAGTTGTTCTCAGGATTGTCTTATTAGAGTGTGGAGATTGGTGGTTAAGTGTGCACCACAGCCAGAGACGCCAGATGAAGGAGCCATCAGGATGAAGGAGGATGTGTTTGAGGTGAATGGAAATGGTGAGACCTGTTCATTTCCACTTTTCTAGTCAAAGCCAAAGTGAACCTTATTGTCACCTCGACCATATACAAGTATACAGACAGACAAAACGGCAAAGCTCAGGTTCCACAGTGTACATATAGTACAACAGACATAGGACGTTGTGAAACAAACAAAACAGTGCAAATAAGGGTGAGATTGATACTGTCCTGAGTGTGTGGACAGCTCACTGTGCATTGTATGTAAATATAAGTAAAACAAAATGTGCAACGGTTGAAAAAAAATGTACAATGAGACCGTATACATTTTCTAGACCCCAGACTTCCGTTTTTAATTCTTAAAGCTCTGTAATAATGCAGTTGTTTTCCATTATTTGCCATGTTGTTACTTCATAATAAACTTTAACCCATTAAAACCCCAAGGAACCTAAAATCAGGATCATCTTGAAAGCACACAACACAAAGTATGTCCAGTGAAGAACTTGGCTGATGTATTTTGCCACGATTTCTTCACTGTAAACTGAGTGGGTCACACATATGTCTTCAATCCTGCCCCCAGTTAGACGGTGGCTTGTCCCTCACCATCTGAGTTTCAGTTGAGAAATGAGCCAAGCTAAAGGTAATAGCATTAAACTTGCGGCCCAGTCTTACACCCAGACTAATATTTTCTGAATACACATTCAGCAGTAAAGTAGATGTCAAGATAAGTGGATGTTTGTAATTTCAACTATCTACACGGTACACAGTGGAACATAACGGTGTTCCTCCAGGAGCATTGCGCAACATCAAACAACAGAAGGCTACACAAGTGCAGGATGACAGTGCAAAAAGAAAGAGCAAGACTTTAAAAGACGAGCGAACAATACAAATGGACAGGATAAGACAGACCAGCAAACAGTGCAATCAACAAAAAGCAGAAACAGTACCAAGAGAGTGAATACAGTATTGTGTCAGATACAGAACTTTACCTCCCTCAAGATTCTGCCATATATAAGCTGTATGGTGTTTTTAGTGAGTCGTGTACAACGCGGCTTGTATATGTAAAGCCTTTATCACCAATTTCTCCCTGTTTTACTTACACATTTGTTTTTAGACTTGCTTCAGTGAAAACTAGGACCACATCCAGACAGTTCTTAGATAGACTGCTTCTGAAAAATACATTTTAAGCCTTGTTTTATGATGTTTCTGTCTTGTATTTATAATTACATTTTGCTTTTGATCTTTACACTGTTTATTATACTACCATGTTTTAGTATCACACACATTTTGAATATATACAGTGTTTTATGGGACTTTAAATTCCAAGGCGTGTTTCTTTTTAAGAGATGTAGTAACTGTTATATAGTGACTTAATGGAGAGCATTGCAAACTGAGTTAATGTTAAGTTACTGGATTGTGGATTGGAAGCATAGATTCACTGTCAGGTTTGACTATTTACAGAGATAGGGAATAACCACCTAAAGTAAAGCAGATCTGCTTGAAATGAGAAGTAGTGGATTCAAATGCTGTAAAAATGAGATTTGGTTTATGTAGTCCACCATTATCACTTGACTGGCCTGTGTTGTTCTCCAACAGTGTATGCAGTCGCTCTCGAGACAGTATTAGCTGGCCATGAGAACTGGGTGTATGGCATTCACTGGCAACCACCAGTTAACAAAGGTATAAAAAGATACTTTTCCAACCGTTTTATCCTGTATGATTTTGTTGGTTTGCTCCGTTTCATGTTTTATTTTGCTGTTTGTCTCCCCCTGCAGGAGACTCCGTGGAACAGCCTCTGAGTCTGCTCTCTGCCTCCATGGACAAAACCATGATACTCTGGGGGCCAGAGGAGGCGTCAGGTGTGTGGGTGGAGAAGGTCAGTCCAGGCACTTTACTGCCCTTCTCTCTGGGTGTTCTTTCTTTTACTGAAGCATCAACTGTGTGAGAGAGGCCTGAATTCTCCCAAGGTTGCATAGACCTGTCTGAAACTGCTTGCATTTAATGCTCTCTGTTGAAATACTCATATTGAGTGTACATTTATGATCGCACATTCATTTCTCTCTTATTCTGTAGGAAGCAGTTCAATTAAATATTTAATTACATCTTAATTATTTTGGTCTATTTCAGATGTTTGTATATATGTATAATAAAAAACACAAAAAACCCTGCAAGATTGACTTTTGAACTATTCAGACCGTAATGAAGTATAAGCAGTACAACATGCATTTTTTTAGAGTTTTAAAAATAGCCTGAGAATCTAGGGCTGAAATGAGCAATTAGTATTGAAATAATTCATTTCAATTTATTCTAACATTAAAAACATTGAGACATCTGCCATGTACAGAATGATGTGTTAAAATTAATCAATGCATTTTTTGCACTCCTTTATATCAATGTATATGAATATATATCCTTTATATTAATGAAATATGAAGTCTTAAAAGTAGTTTCAGAAAATGTAAGGTCATAAAGTTTGCTGAAATTGTAAAAGTTTGCATCAGGAACCTTTGTTCTATGACTTGCCATGGGCAACATGCCACCAGAAGCTTTGTCTTAATACAATCCCACAATGTTTTTCACCCACAATTAATGAAAATTAAACTCTTGTGAAGATGTACTTCTTTACCAGCAGCCATTGATGCAGACAGCATGCTTCAGAACAGAACAGAGCAGCAAGTGTGGAATCTTAGAGGAGCAATATGAAATCCTATCATCTTCATGACCTCATAAAATGGTTATATTAGCAATCCAATAAAAGCTGTGCGTTTAGAGAGTGTACAGCTGTGCACATATCAGTTAGGTCAATCAAATTTGATCATTAGTCAATATTAAACACACTGCATGTGGTTATTTTGAAAAGGGAGGCTAAAAACAGAACAGCCCAGTTTGTCACATAAAGACAAATGAGATGTTTTTACTGTAGTGTTAAAGGGCAGAGCAGCATAATCTTAGATAAATTGTGCCGCTGTATTATGCATGAATAAACAGATATCAAATTGCATTCAGTATCGGCTGATACTCAGTATTCAAAGACTTGGATCAGACTGAAAGACAAAAAGGTGATATGCACTAGTTAAATGTTAAGGTTATTAAATTGAAAGAGGAAAAACCGTAGGGATTGTGCAGCCCTAAAGCACACTTTCATGTTCTTGGTTTGAATAACATGGTCATTAATGCATGTTGTATTTGAGTGTGTGTTCCATTAAGAAAATTGTATTATTTTAATGGTAGTGGTTATTTGCTTTACTGAGGTCTTAAAAGGGTATTAAAGGACATTTGGTTTGCTTTTAGGTTGCGACCCCTGATAGAGTGTTTTAGTAACACATGGATGTGTAGAGCCCTGTTGTTGCTCCATTTTCATCTCCGTCTGACTGAATGGGTCTGACCCTGCAGTGGGGTCACTGTGTTTGCTGTCTCTCCTTTCCCTGCGTCCTCTGGCTCTCCTCTCCACCAGACGAGGAGCCCTTCCGAGTCCGCAGCTGGAGAAGCAGGCGGCAGGAGTGTGTTCTAGCACCGGAGCCAGATCCTCCACTGTGCTCCACCCTCCCTGTCGGCCAGAGAACATCTGTTTGTTCTCCTCGTCCTCTCGAAACGCAGGCTTCGCGTGGAGCAAGGTCTTCTCCACCTGGCTGCGAGCCGATGACAGTGATGGGAGCCGTCTTCCTGCAGCAGAGCAGGGGCGCCTGAGATAACCTCCTGGTGCTCAATGTCAGCCTCAAAGCCGACCCGTCTTCCCCTTCAGCCGTAACAAGGTTTTTTGATTGGCGTCCCAGCAGCAGATAACAGTCATGGCTCCATGGGTGATCAATAAGAGCGGCTAGCTTTTGATCTTTCTGCGAGCAGGTACAGCTTTGTGGAGCTCAGATCATCACCGAAGTTCCTGTCCCTGACACGTGGTGCCTCAGTGTGAGTTGCAGCTGGCTCACGTGCGTCACTGTACCTGAGCTCATCCAATTAAAAGTGATGGGCTCTGAGTAGCGTGTGTTAGAACAGTTGTGAAAGAAATGAGAGTCATTTTAGATCCCTTTCTCATACTTGGCATAGTGACAAATCTTTGCATATCAGTTTTTTTTTTCTTGGTCCATACTGTGTACATGGAAATGCATTCAGTGTACCTTCTGTATTTCATGGTAAAGGGCATATTATATGAAGTGGGTCATGAACTGCCTTATCAAACGTGACGTGCAGCCTTTGAACTGACAGGTTCCCTGCCTCCAAAGGAAGCAGGCGTCTGTTCTCGCACACTTTTCCTCACTTCCTCCCTCCAGCCACCCATTTCATACTGAGTTTGAATGTTTAAAAGCTGAGATTATGTTATAGCTGCCTTCTTACGTGATATCTCCTGACAAAAGGCTAGAATTAGTGAAAGCTGTGCGTCTAAAAGTCGTACTAGAACAGACTGATTTTAAAAAGGGGAAAAATACTGATGGCCTAGACTGTGGCACCTTTAGTTTGAGTGACGTCTTCATAAACATATTCAAGTCATCTAAAACTGAACCGTGCAACACTGTTGTGTTAGAAGGCCTGTGAGAATGTCACTAAGCAGTAAATGACCAGCATCAGTGTGGCTAATTAACACATTTTAAAAGGAGAGCCTCCTCCATAATGATTAGCCTAATTGGTTAGATTTAGTGGAGAGCTGGCTAGCAGTGGGGTGGCCAGACGGACTGCTGGGTAAAGTACGCCCTGCTAATAAGTCACACTGGCAGTTAGGGCTTTGGTGTGGGGTGACGAGACCATAGCGGGGTCCTTTCAGTCCTGAGCCGCATGCTAATGCTTTATTATCGTTGATGAATTGGAGTAGAGAGGTGATGAGCGGCTGGTAAAGAGCTCCAGCTCTTCAATAAGGCAGGAGTGAGCTCAGATAAGTCTAGATGGTCACCTGTGGCTCTTGCACATTGAACTAAAGAACTGTTGCCACTATGGCTGAAAGATAAATTGCAATTTGAAAGGGGGCAAGATTGCAAGAGCTGCAGTTTTAATAATTGCATTATAAAAACTTGGGCAGCTGATGACCTGGTGGTTAGAGATCTACTCCTGTGAGCAGGATTTTGCAATGTTCACTCTGTCTGCTGTGTTGTGGTGTGTTGGCGTGTGACAAATGGACATTTTACACTTACACTTAACTGAGATGTCAGTTTAATTTAAAACGATAAGTCTATATATATTGTGGTGGGAAATGGCAAGATGTAAAATGCTTTTTTCAACTGCCTGGAGGTGAGTTATACCTAGCAAAAGTAACCAGTACAACACAACAACAACAACTAACCAGTAGTCTGCCACATTGCATTGTGCTGTGTTTAAACTAAAAAAAATGACACTTTCCGGTTTTTGGGGACCAAAATAACCAGCATGCAGCTTGCATAAAACATATCAGTGGGTAGATATAATATTACATCAAAATTTTGCGAAACTAGTGCTGTCACCTGTCAAACCAACTCAAAAGTGCTGAAAGAGTTTACAGTTGTGCATTTTCTCCACTTGAACATTTCCCTGAAAGTATTTCACCAGACTCGCTCAAAATAGAAGAAAAACAAGGACAAGATGTTTATGGATGTGACCACTGAACCTTAATAGAAAATAATCACTGTTTAAATCTAAATCACAATCAAAATTTTCCCCAAATTGTTCCGCTGAAGCTGTCTGGATCTTGAATGGCAGTTGTATGGCAAGATTAAATTAAAATTTGTTCCAGTTACCTTCATTAGACTATCTGTTCTTACTGCCTCATTTCCAAACTGACACGTGTCTGCCTCTGGTTCCAAACCATCGGCTGGAGTGTTTGGACATGTATATCGGGCCAGAGATCCATACTGGTGTTTCCTCCATAAACAAGGCTGATTACACATTTTGCTTGCAGGAGCTTGGCATGATATACGAGCAGCAATGTGGACGGAATTCAAAATCAATCTGGTTAATGTTGCGTTGCTCTCTCCACAATGGCTCGCAGAGGTCCGTGCCACTCAAAGTGAAAGGCACACTTTATCGTCGCCATTAGTTCCGCCATGTCTCTCAGCGAGATGGGCCTGTGAAGGGCATGCCGCACGAGTCTCTGCTGGTGCTAAAGAGCGCCAGAACGCCCACTGCAGATATTACATGAGATCTTGTACGTCTGTGAGGAAATAATCATCTCAAAGGTTAGTCACGTCCTCGGCTCTCTGAGTGTGATTCCATCATCTTTGTGACTGGTTGAAGCGGTCCAGACATGCTCAGGAAACAGTCACTACATGTGCAGTGCTGTCATGTGGCTTAGAATTTACAGCTTTTCTGTTTTCATACACTCTGCGCTCAGCATACCAATGGAAGGTCATCATTTGTGACTGTGGCACTACTGACCATGAGGATGGTCTCTGTGGCTTGTCCAGGGCTACATTAGTGTCCTGTCACCTCCGCAAGGTCAGAAAAGAGGTAATTTTTAGAGTCTGCAGATGGATCCTCCTCAGAACTGTCACAGGTGGCTAGAACACCCAGAAACCACATCTTGGAAGGATCTAATTTGATTATGTAACTTGTACATATGGAAGCCTTTTTTTCCCCCTCCTTCCGTCTTTTGTGTCTGGAATTGTTGGCGGATGCAAATGATCTCAATCAGTCTGCATTAGTCCTTGCTTGTACACTGCCATAAATACATGCAGAGCCAGGTTAGCCCTGATGGCATAATCATGACTAATTACCTTGTTTTATATGATGTTCGTGCCTGCTTCGCAACACGACTGGCTTCCTCCATTAATGTGAGACACTCAAGCGGTATTAAGCATGTTAGACACGGGCCAGACAGAGGGCACACTGCTCTTTTTGTTTTACAATTTGCCAGGGAAATGAATACAGCACTTTGGTATTCATAGTCTTGTCAGGTCAAGGGGGTTTTGCCTATACTCTAATTCCCCCTACATGTAAGCAAAGCTATTTTCTCGATACTTTTACTAGTTTTGAGGCCTCCATTTGTTTTAATGTGACATTGTGCTCCGTGATTGCGTTCAGGACTGCATTAACGTATTTGAACGAATAATTTTTCCTTTTCTTTTTTTTTGTCTCCCCCTTAATAGCCTCTGCTTTGCATAATTTCTACTTTGGTCTGTCTGTTTGATTTATTTGGGGTCCTGCATGTGCACTTTGTAATGTTACTTAATAATAGATGGCTAAACTAAGATGGAGTACCGCTGCAGACTTCAGCTCCCATTGGCCAGGATTCATGGCCAGTAATTGGTGGTCTCAGGGACCAGCAGATTCATGAGGGGCAGCGAGACTGACGCACTGGCTGTGACTCTCTGCTGTTTACTGTCAAACAAAGCACGATGCCAAGTGGCACTCTGCTTCTTTAATTGTTAGTCGATAGGAGTAGCTTCACAGAATCCTGGGATGATTTTTTTCTATGATGGAGTTTTACCGCAAGCCTGTTTTTCACCCCTCACTACTCTGAACGTGCTGGTAGGACACCTACTTGAAATGATATAGACCTGAAAGATTTTACTGTTTATCGACTTTCCAGCCACTCTAGGAAAGTGGTCTCTGAAGGGCTTGCAATCTAGCCGTTAGTAACAGAGTGGCAGCCAGGATGATACTAAAGAATGATGTTTGAGTCTACCTGCATATCTGCACTCTTCGCTGGGTGAACTTTGAAAATCACCACTTGTGTGGCCTTGTCTCCAGGTGCGTGTTGGGGAGGTGGGAGGAAACACACTAGGCTTCTTTGGCTGTCAGATGAGTCCTGATGGATCGAAGATTCTGGCTCATGCTTTCCATGGAGCGCTGCACCTCTGGCGCAGAGATCAGGGCCAACAGGTTAGTCTTAAAATTCATTCCTCAACTCTTATTTTACCAGGCTGATTCAAATACTTTACTTTCTAAAGGCTTTTAAAGGCGCAGTGAAGAAGAGAAACATTGAACAAACAACAAAGATGGTGAAGTGCAAAAAAAAATGGTGTTGACTGGTTTGAGGTTAGTGTAGGTGCTTGTTGGAGTTAGGGGTTTGCTGACTGAGCTGGGGTGTGTGTGTGTGTGTGTGTGTGCTGCGTTAAAGTGTATGATGACTGGGGTTATATATTGTGCAGGGAGAGTGGAGTCCAGGAGTGGTGGTGTCAGGACACTTCAGTGCAGTACAGGACCTGAGCTGGGATCCAGAAGGAGAGTTTCTCCTAAGTGTCGGTTCAGACCAGACCACCAGGCTGTTCATGCCATGGAGGAGGAAAGACTGCTCACAGGTTTCGAATCTTACTTTATTGCTTGGACAGTTAAACAAAATGATTTTTATACACACATTCGCATATACATAATAGAAAATCAACAGAAGGGGAATCCAAAGCTATGCTGATATACAGTGAGCCATCAGAAATGTATAACCACACATAAATATTTTTTACTGATAGATATGCTTTTGTCATTGTACTGAAGCATTGTACTGAAAAGGTGCAAACAAGTACTGGAGATGGAGATTACAGAGGGGGTGTGGACTAATGCCCTAAAAAGAGTAAATAATAGTACCTCATATGTGCGATTAGGGCTGATACAGTTTAAAGTCTTACATCAGATACATTTAAGTAGAGCTAAGCTACCCCAATTCTGTCCTAATGTGGATAGCAGGTGTGTTAAATGTCACATAGATGTAGCTAACTTAACGCTCATATTCTAGGCTTGCCCCAAGAACAAGAGGGTACTGGGTTACTATCTTTGATATACTGTCGAAAGTTATTGGTGTGACTCTACAGCCGTGTGCCTTAATGGCCATATTTGGTGTACCAGCTAACAACACAGTCCTCACACAAAAACAGGCAGATTTTATTTCATTGGAAGTTGAATACTCCTCATACTGCGGCACAATGGCTACAGAATGTAATGCTGTTTCTACATTTGGAAAAGATAAAACACACAATAAGAGGGTCACACAAGTTTCTCTCAGTTTGGGGGCCTTTGTTGTCTTATTTTGGCATGATCCGATTGCTTCCTTCAGGGTAAGGTTATGTTATGGTCCTGGTAGCGACTACCCCCCACATTTAGTGAGTAATAACTCAAACTCCAAATCAAATAAAAAGGCTTGGTCAGACTCACAAGATTTCACAACTCTTATACATACTTTGTTTTGTTCCTGTATTATATCTGTATGTGTAATTGTCTGGCTGTTTTATGGATGATTTTGTCAACTATTGTATTTTATGTTTTAATTGTTATGAGTATGTTAATCTTGGTCCAGTCTGGGATAAGGGGCGGAGGGGGGCAGTGTTTAAACAAAGTATAAAAATACCTGTTAAAGTGTCAGCCTGTACTTGTATAATAAAGATAATTGAAAAAAAAAGGTGCGATCAAGTGCAGACATTAAACATCAAACATGAAGTTGCACAATGACACACAATTAACAAGTCAAGGAATTAGAGAGGTATTACACTTATTGAGGTGAAATAAAAATTGCACGTGTGTGTGTATGTATATATGTGTAAATACTTTTTATACAGTATTTTCATACAGTATTTATATGGGTTATCATATATTGCAATCAGTGGTGAGGTGGTATTTCTTAAAGTACAGTGACCTGTTTCATAAAGACTTGTAGGATACTCTACCTGGGTCTTGATTTATTCACCCTGCTTGTGCTCTGTGTATGTGTGTGTATGTAGGTCACCTGGCACGAGATCTCTAGACCTCAGATCCACGGTTATGACATGCAGTGTCTGGCCATGGTGGGGCGGTTCCAGTTCGTCTCTGGAGCCGACGAGAAGGTGCTGCGCGTGTTTAGGGCTCCGCGCAACTTTGTGGAGAACTTTGCCAACATAGCGGGCACCTCTCTAGAGAAACTCATGGCTTCTACTGTAAGTATTCACAATCCTCTATTCTTGGAAACATAATTAAACCATGTGGATCCTCAGCATTAATTACATTTTTTTCCCTCAGTCTTGCAGGATGGATTCTTTTTGAGCTCATCTTACATTTAAGCAACGCACACCTTAATTAAGACTCCATACTTTGCGCTAAACCCAGTTTCACTCTTTTTCCTGTGATCAAGGTTGAACACTTTGATGAATGGCTGTGCAGTCATGCAGTAATTAATGAATCGTATGAAAATCGATTGCTTAAACATACAAATAACACACAGTTTGGCTGTTCTTGTCTTTCCTTGATGAAAGGATGCAGCAGGTTTACCAGAAGGAGCCAGCACGCCTGCTCTTGGCCTATCCAATAAGGCTGTGTTTCAAGGTACACACCATTTTTGCTTGACCTCATCATTTTCTAATGAACAGGCCTGTCTGTCTCTTGCTTTAGATGGAAGGATGCTGGAACTCTTCTATAAACCTTCTGGTTTGATTGACAGGTGACCTTACCATTCAGAACACCGACGCGGAAGGGGAGAATTTCAACAGGGTGTCTGATCAATACAAGGAGTCCTACTTCCATCCTCTCAGTCTAACAGGTATGCATAATTATGTTAGACAATAGAAACTGTTCCCAAACTTCATACTAACCAACATCAGTTTTCCTCTGATCTGTCTACAGAAGTTAGCTAAAAGCAGTAGCAGCAGCGACCTTCGTGTATGGATTTTATCCATTGTATTGTGTATTTGTAAAGATAACAAGATGTCATGCAATGTCAGAAACCACATAAGCAAGCCCATTTGCGATTACTTAAGATCTTAGTGTGATTTGAGGGAAGTGTCGGTATTTGGGCCTGCACTTTGCATGATGATAATTAATGCATGTTAGTGATGCCCTGGCTGATCAGGTACATGGGAAAAAGGGAAAATTATTTTTTTTCCCTAAATTATCACTTTCATCATAATGAGATCTGTATCTTATGATATCTTATGGGAAAATGTTAAACTACCATAAGTACCTGGGAAATTAAACTAAAACTGTGGCTTAGTTAGAGCAGCAGCTTGTTGTGCATTAGAGAAAGTGGGTGCTTTTCTCTCTGTACAGTGGTTTTACTGAGGCCAACATTGTCTACAGTAACCCTTAGTGGGTTAGTGAGTCTGAGAGCTTCACTTGCTTGAGAAATCTCAGTACCACTTTATAGTCAAATTGCCCTTATACATGGTTTGTACATAGTTTAAAATTGGTTTATTAATCAGGTTATAAACAACTTGAAATGTATTACCATATAAATGGGCAACAGTTTCCTGATGAATGTGAATATGGGTATAAGGGTATAATACTGACATGTATTTAAAAAAATAGAATTATGCATAAATGACTGAATGCCAAATGGCTTTTTGTCAGACATATTATGGACCATTTGGTTAAAGAGGCAGAAGTTTATTCCTTTGTAGATCACTATGTTGGGAGCCGTTTGAAACACAGCCTCTGTCTTAATCATCAGTCAGTATTACACGTGTGTACCAGTATTACTCGATCACATATTCACATAGTCAGGGTTTATGAATGTTTAAAATTGATTTATTAATGGTTACATGGTATGATTATAATTTTGATACCACTTTACAGTGGTTTGTGACAAGAGATTTAAACCCATATGAAGGGTTTATAAAAGTTTAAAATTGGTTAGACGATTAGAATACAAAAATGCAGGTATTCAATCTGAGAAAATGAGGCCAAGAGCTCAGTCTCTGCTCAGTGAAGGCTTTCCTGTACTGTTCTTGGAAGAGACAATGATGTCCCACGTTTGTGACAAGAGATTATTAGTGACTGCCACTTAACTGGGGCACGAATAAAAGATACTGGATTCAAATGTTATTACAGGAATAGACTGTGTGTGTGGTGGGGGGGGGGTCTAAGCGCTTGTGTGAATGCTTGCGTGTGTGCGGTCAATGGCGGGAGGAGGGGTTTGTGTCTCTCTAGCTCCAGGCAAACAGGCAGATGCTGTCAGTGTGATTGAAAAAGCTCCTTAATCTGAAATCACAATTAGAAAGAAGGCTTATATAATTGCAAAGTTAAAATATTGATGACTCTGGGCTATGGGGAGTGCAATGAGGCAGACCTAGAGTTGTTAACAGAATAATGCGACACTCTCTCCCCCTCTCCGTCTCACACTTGCTCGCCCTCTCTCTTTCCTTCTGGAGGGACAAAGAAGGCAATAATTAGAGGAAAACGACAAACCAGGGCTGAATTAAAAAAAAAAAACAAAAAACAGCAAGACGAGTTCAGCTTTGGATTCCGTTTTGGATTGAATCAAGCACATGTTGCATTAAGTTCAATGTTTGAATGATGAGGGGCGTTCCAAGCCTTGCATTAAGAAAAGTAAATTTGATTTGCTTCAGATCTGAAAGCTAACAGCCATTGAAAATGGCGCAGAAAGGCTTTATTGTTGAAAATAGCTGTTGAGGAAATTGGTGAGAGATTATTTTGATGCTGAATTGATGAGCTGTGTGAAACGCAGAGAAACGTGCCTTGAAGTGTTTACACATTACAGTATTTGCGTGTGTGTGTGTGTGTGTGTGTGTGTCCTATCTTTGTCTCTCTCTTTTTCTCTCTATCTCTTTGGCTATGTGTTCCCAGAACCCCCACCAGAGGATCACCTTCTCCAAAACACTCTATGGCCTGAGGTCCAGAAGCTGTGAGTCTCATTTATTCTCATTTGTGCCTCCTTAGCACCACTGATGTGGCCGGAGCAGGCTGTAATCCTAGACTGTTTCAGCATCGGCCTGCACAGCACTAATAAATGTAGTGCAGGAGTCCTTTAGAAATCTTGAGTACTGAGGCCAGACCCAGCACCTTTTCGCCCTGTCCGCTGTGACACCAGGGAAGATAAATTCAGCCATGATTTATTAAAGGGACTTGCTTTGTTCTCTCTTTCCCGTTTTGTGAAAATGAATGTTGTGGACCAGGTTATTGGCTTAATACGTTTGTAAGAGTTCCTACTTTATTTCCTACCAGGCTTGTGTGTCATCACCAAATTGTCCCCATCTGTTTCCAGAGTGCATTCTGTTGTTTCAGTTGTATTTTGTACATAAAATCAAATTTTGTTCATAGCTGTGATTTAGAGAGAAGGAACAGATATTAAGTTGCTGTTTCGTGCTCTCTGTAGCATTAGCGAAGGGAGGTAGTGTAGGGAATTGCTGTTTAATGCAGTTTTCCAAATCAGTTACGCATAATCTAATTTGGAGAAGATTTATTAGATTCGTATCAACTGGGTATTTATAGAAATTGTTTCAAATTATGCAAATATTTCGCCGTGCAATGCATTCATATTTGGCAGAAATAAACAGAATGATGTGTATTAAGTAATAGAATTAGTGGCCATCTTTCCCTCAGTCATTAGCTCTAGTGAGTCTTTTTATTCGTGGCTGATTCTTCCACTGCTCTGAAAGGCCCACCCTACTCCACACTGCAGGCTAATGCATCCCATAGTCAGTAGCTGTAGGCTCTGTCTCTTCTGCTTCCTGAGCTGTTTACCCTGCCTCTCAAATGATTAAGCAGCTGGTGTAGTAGCTAGCGTAACGTGTACCTTCCTGTCCCCCTCACACACACGCCGTGCTCTGCTTCCTGCACAAAAGAGAGTCCTGGCATGAAATGCTGTCCTGACAGGTTCTCTGAAGCACCCACTGTTTTAAGGTTTGGCCTCTGAGGCAAAAGTGACAGAACCCTCATTAACATAGCCTTTCTTTCACTCTGCCTCTCTCCAGGTATGGTCATGGCTTTGAGATGTTCTGTCTGGCATCAGATTCTACAAGAACCGTGGTGGCCTCAGCATGCAAGGTACTGTCACAATACGCACTACACCATTAGAATTACAGGATAGTTCCAGTCTAGACTTTTTCCCTTCTCATGCCTGGACTGGAGCTTGTGGCTTTTGTGGTGTTTATTTAAATCAGACTTTCAGAACTGTTAGCTAAGAGATTCTGTTTTTGTTGTTGCATATTGAATAAGCACTTTCAGGGTTTTTCCTCAGTAAACGACGTTTATTAATCCTGACAATTTTATTGGTCCATATTTGGTCTTTGTTAAACTGCATGCTAACCAGTTATTAATCATCAGACTTACTAATTAGCTACTGTATGTAGTTTGTGTAGCTTGTGGATTCAGAGTGTGGGCCTACAGACGGGCTCTTGAAGTTTAGGAAGTTAAGGCACGGCACAGTGGTGGGTGTCCATTAAATGGTCTTGACACGCTACTATCAACCTGCCGTTGCGTTCGGGCCACTGGTGAGCATCCATGATCAACTGTAGTTTCTGCACTCAGTATGTATGTCCATGTCAGCTGTCCGCTACAGTTTTGTGGTGTGTTTGAGCGCACATTTTCGGGAGATGAGAGTCTGTGGTGAGCTGGTGACATGTGGCCAGCAGTGGACCTCGTCAGTGTGGTGTGTCAGGGCCCTAAGGCTCTCATTCATTGTACCAGCCTGTCCTCTCAGGCCACTGTGATGTACTGGCCTGATCTGGCTTGACTTCATGTCTGTCTGACCACATTGGGTGCGCAAACAGCTCTGCATCTGGGAGCACATTCTACATGTCAGCTACCATCGCTCTCAGGTCATGTGTATCCGTCAGCATGGCAGGGAGGGGGTGTCCAGTGGGTTGGAGCAGACCGTAGCTGCACTGGGCTCCACTGCTGGCAATTGGTATAGAACTGCAAGTTCACGTTTATTTATAAATCACATCATCATACACAAAGGGTCATTCAGTGTGCTTTACAGAAATGGAATACAAACTAAAGCAAAACAGAATCAAATAGTGAATGAAATACAATAAATAAAAGAATGCATAGAAAATCAATAAAAGAACATTGAAATTGTAGTAGATGTGCAAATGTTTAAAAGAAGGCAAAGTCGAATAGTGCAGTTTTTAGCAGTTTTTTAAAGCTGCAGATTTGGGTTATATTTGGGTGGGAGGAATATTTTAAACATGATTTTTTTTCTCATCATTAGTCCCCTCTACTCTGCTTTCATGGCACTTTTTGAGGTGACTTTGAGTTTAACTGGAGTTGAGCGGCTGTCACGGCAGGCTGATATCCCGTGACAGGCATGTTTAACATGACGTCCTCAGCTGCCTTTCCTGTAAACACAGTCAGTCAGTCAGAGGAGTGATCAGACTACACCCAGACTGCTAGAATGTGTCTCTTGCTGCCCACAGGCATCTAAAGCAGAACATGCAGCCATCTTGCTCTGGAGCGTCTCCTCCTGGAAGCAGCTGCAGGCACTCCCATGCCATAGCCTGACTGTCACGCAGATGGCCTTTTCCCCGGACGGACGCCTGCTCCTCGCCGTGTCCCGTGATCGCACCTGGTCGCTATGGAGACGGGAAGACCCTGGGGCTGATGGCTCAGGTAAACACAGGAGTGGGTAGTATTTTAGCACTGTTGTGAGGAAGTATGGGTGTCATCACTAATTTTAGAACTCTGAACAACTGCATGTATCTTAAAATAAAGAACTTCTACACATTAACAGCATCAGTGTACAATCAGTGCATAAACTGCGCATTAATTAGTAGCCTATTTGTCTAGCAGGGTCGTAAAAAGAATGCATATCTGGAGACAACTTGTTAAATGTTTTGTCTTGGATTGTGTTAAAATCCACTGTAAATAAGGTTATGCCCCCTGTTAACCCGCCCCAAATCTATGATTAAGAAAAAGAAATCCATATACAATTGTTTAGCTTAAAACCAAATCTGATTGCTTGTCTTCCTAAACACAGCTCACAGTTCTGTGGCTGTATCATTATAACAGTGAACAGCAGGGGGAAGTGTCTTTCCCTTGCAAGAGGTAAAGATTAACACCCATCTGCAGGCTACGTTTACACCCACATTTAGCCCAACATTTCTCATAGTTGACCTCTGTTTTTCTCTAGTAGGGTGGTAGCCGTCTAGTGGGTAAAACACTTGCCTGTGTACCTGCTGACCACAAAGTTTCAGGTTCAAACTTTCTACACATTGTGTCCTTGAGTAAGACACTTAACCCTCAGGTTGCTCCAGGGGGACTGTCCCTGTAACTACCCTGATTGGATGTCGCTCTGAATAAGAGCATCAGCCAAATTTCACCTTTACCTTTCACCCTTTGTCCTATTCCACTTGTTTGAGAATGTCAGAAAAGCAACATATCAAGATGTGTATTGTGTGAACATCTCTTGTCATATTGCCCACCCTTAGGTAAATATCCCTTACTTCTACTCTCACAAACAAACTGTTTCTTTAGTTTGTTTTGTCTTCTCACAGTCTCACTACTGTGTTATTAGTTTGGAGGCCAAACACTCCCTGATGTTGACATTGTCTCGGCGTGTTCCAAATTCTCCTTAAAAGCTGCCGCTCAGTGCACAACCTTTCTCTTCTCCCCATTTTAAGCGTCCGTGGCTAAATTGCCGCTGACAGGAGTTAAGCGACCAAGCGGCTGTTTCCCTTTGCCTATTTGCTTGTGTGTTGGAGGCGCCGTTGGCCACCGAGGCCTAGGGAAGTCTGCAGTCTGTTCTAGTTGAGACTGGTATTACTCACAGACTGCGTGCTGTGGACATGAAGAGGCCAGCCAGTGTCAATGCTGATGAGGCAGAGGCCCAGCGTCAGCAGTCGAGAAATCTCAGCCACACAGATGAGGCTTCAAGCCCCCTCCCATTCGTCTCACTCACGGCGGCATTGTGTTTGGGGCTCATGAGCTGAGACTCGTTAATCGGAGATGGACGATTGTTTTAAACGAGCAGATGCCGGTGCATTTGTGTGTGCGCGCACGTGTGTGTCACAGAGACGGCTTTGTTATTGGCTGCTGTGAGGTAGTGTTGCCGGAGCGTGACGACCTCGTGAAGGCAGTCAGGCTGGTCTGAACTGTAGATCAGTGCACACTGACAGCAAGGCTAAATAGCAGCAACCTCTCAAGGAGAACCACAGCCAAGCTCACTAACATACAAACGAGTCTTTTTCAGCCCAATATCTTTTTGCCACATGTGTACTGTACCATTGACTACCACCATCACGGCCAAAAACCTGAAACCCTCTCTTAACAGAAGCTGAAGGACAGAATTGTTTGAATAAATTCTTGAAATACATGATCATTACGTACATACACCAATCAGCCACAACATTATAACCACTGGCAGGTAAGGTGAATAACACTGATTATTTCGTTACAGTGGCATCTGTCAAGGAGTGAAATAAATTAGGCAGCCAGTGAACAGTCCGTTCCCCGAAATTGATGTATTGGAAGCAGGAAAATTGCTTTTTAAAAAGTTTTAAGCAGTTTCACAGATTATGTGACAGTTTTCAACAAAAATTAGACTTCATTACTCTAGATCTGCCACATACGCATACGCAGACACACAGACACAGAGAAACAATACATACAAATGTTCCACACCATAAGAAGATCCTCTTAATTAGTAGTTTTATAATGTATCAGTTGGTGACAGAAAGAGAGGAGGACATTAAAAGAAAGGAGAATGCCATTAAATAATTTCTGATGGGATTCAAGAGCTACCCAATAAGGGTTCCAAAGTACTGTTGTCTGTGGTAATCTAATGTAGATTACAGATATGGTAGATAGAGATGATACTGATAAAACCATAGTATATTGCTTTGAATACTGCAAAAAATGTGCTTCTGTAAATGACTACCACATGAGAAATCAGCGCATTTGTTATTCTACTGTTGCAGATCCCTGTTTTTCCCTCTACACACGCAGCACGAAGGACTCAGCTGTGCACACACGCATCATTTGGTCATGTGACTGGAGCCCCGACAATAAATACTTTGTGACGTCAAGTCGGGATAAGAAGGTGATTTACAGTTTTGCGTAGAGTTGCACCATACAGGTCAATATCTTGATAGCTCGTGTAATTTGCCTGCCTGCTTGTGCTGATAGGTAATAATGTGGGGTCACCATGGCTCTGCGACTCGTGTTGGTGAAAACAGCAGCACAGATATTGGTCCCTGCTCCTCTGTTCTGGATGTGGGCGATTCAGCCACTGCTGTGGCTGTCTGCCCCTTTCTCCTCTCTGACCAAAGGTACAGAACTACATTACCCATAATTCACTAAGAGAAGCATGTATTATTTTCAGTGGAATTCTGTTAGTGTCTTTTAAGTCTACTATCAGGGATGTTTTATAATCATGTACATCAAACACTAATTTTCCAAAACAGCTGTCTGCATCATTATACGTGTTGAAGATTTGGATTAAATGTTTATGAACAGTGCAAATATAGATCAATCTTTTGCATCTTTTTCAAGATTAAAAATAATTGATGGTTACCTGAAAAATCTTAATTAAGGTTTTACGTAATGAAATGATGTTGCTGCCTTTTATTCATTTAGTGTTGTATTTATCATGTAAGTTTACTTATTATTTCATTCTTATTTGTGTAGCTACCTCCTGGCAGTGGGTCTGGAGAGTGGAAAGATCGTTCTGTATAAGTGGAGGCCGGTGGACGACCTGTCCTCTGGGTCAGACTGGAGCAAGTGCGCTGAAACCGATGCCTCGTATCCTTTCCGCTGCCCTGGGCTCAGAGCTGCAGCCTGTTCATTCTTTGGAAGCAGTCATGCTAAAAGGCCAAGGCCACAAGGTCTCAGGCCACTAGCACTTTTCACAAAACCTCTTTGATCTGATTATATGTGCTTTTGTCTGATCTGATAACAGGTCTGGGTCTGTCTGATCTAATAATACTGTTCCTCAGGGGGGTTAAACAGGCTTGCAGTGGTTCAGGCTGCTGCACCTGCGAGCCCTGTGTACTTCAGATTGACTGAGAGCTGTAATTTAAATCCAGTACAAGCTCTAACAGCAAAGTTAAAGCTACTGCATCTTTCAGCTATCTTCTAAAATATTGCGTTGCCCCCCTGAGATTACTCTTGCTCTGTTTCTCCCTCCTTCCTTCGCACACGGTCCTACGCTCCACCAAGCAGCCACATACACTCCAGGGAGTCGGTGGAGGTGGCTGTAGTTGACAGTAAAAGGCTGCTAGGGGTTGTGTTGTGGCCCACGCTGCAGTAGCAGAGGCACCAGGCTGAGTGTGCGGTTCCTGCAGGCAGATTCCATGTTGTTACGGAAGCAGGGTGTATGAGGCACCGCCGAGAAGCCTGATAGCCCTTAGCCGCCTCTCACACTCTCCCTGCTGGGAATTGCCTCTAAAACACTGGTTACACTACACAGCTTTCGCACTCCACTCCAGTTTGTTAATTATAAACCCGCAGCTGAAGCTAATGAGAGTTTTTCTTGCCTAAATGTAGCTTGAACGCGAGAACGTGTAAAATTAAAGTGTCTTTTTATGTTTGTGGTGCCGGTGATGCATGATTTAAATGGCTGTGTGTATGTTTGTATGGGTCTGTCTAGTGAGCAAAATGAACCCCTTAAACAGAGCTTATTATTCAGTTATTAATCTTACAATTTATTGTTTAGTAAGTACCATATAAGCCCCGTCTTCATTTTGTGCTGTAAATGTCAAAACCTGGTCAAAAACAAAAGTAATGATTGCAGTAGAATGATGATGTTCATTTCTTATAGCGCCCCTGGGGAATTTCTCATAATGTCTCCGCTAAGCTAATGCTGGTGCATTACAGATCGAACATGACATTTGAAAAAGACATTCCATGTGGTTTTCGTTTGAAGTTTGAAAGACGTGAATATACGCATTACCATGTATGTTTTTAGCTTTCATAAAAGAAGCATTGCCATTTGTTTAGTTGCCATATATCTGGAAGCTCCTGGGGGCTTCTCATTGCTAATAATCATTTTTAAAATACCATAAGACAATTATGTCATGTAGTTCTGAGAGTGAGGAGCTGAATTATGGGTGTAGGTACATATTAGCAGTCAGTGTGCAGGTGCTTTTGTCCTCTCCCGGAGTGCCCCTTAAAGAGGTTAACTGAGAGCAAGCAGAACAGAAGCGAAGGCAGGGATCGGCCTTTAAGTGAAAGAGACGGGGCTAAAATGAGAGGATGGCAGAAGGAGAGTAAGGGAGGGTAGAGAGATAGAGAGTGACAGCAGAGAGACTTCTCTGAATAGCCGTATTAAATCACACAGCCTTCCCTCGCCAGCAACTTTCCTTGACTGCCCTCCCCCTACAGTCAGAGTCACACTCTGGTGGTAAAGAGACTGTGCTGGAGGCCTAGGCCTGGCCAGGCTGGCCGGCAGGATGAAAGTGAAAGCCAGAGCAAGAGCAGCAACCACGTCTGGGTCCAGCTAGCTAGTGCCGGAGCTGACCACGCCGTCAAAATCTTCAACGTCAACACACTGACTCTGTAGCAGCCTGACACCCACAGCCCCCAGTGGTGCCACCAGCCCTTCCACCCTGACAGACGCTGTCCAGCACTGAACTGCTTACACTTCTAGCCATCCACAGTGTATTCACTGACTGATCCCGTGCTGAAATTTAAGGACAGCGTTTCATAATTCTACTCATGCATTTTGGTGATGGCAGGACACATGGTGCCTTCTGAAGGGAGTTCTAAAGGGATAGTGTACTATTTAATGTTTTATGTAAAGAGAAAAAAATGTATTGTAATAAATCCATCCTTTATAGCAAAATAAGTGTTACGTCTCACTGATTTCCAAAATCCACTATCTTTAATATATATGTAATCCACAAAAAGCGCCGCCTCCTCCATTTTCACATCCTTCTGTGGCTTTTTTCCCCTCAAGGTAGGAGGGATGGAAGTGTTAAGTATCCTCTGGGTTCCTGACCGCAGGCTCTCAGTTTCAAAGGCTGATGGTCATGACCGGATCAGGATCATCCGGTCATGAACATCAGCCTTTGAAACCGAGAGCCTGTAGTGATCTCCAGAAGCTGTATGTCCACATTGCAGTCATGTAAATGATGTGACAGAGCTCTGTGCATATATATATAATTATCTCATACTCTTGCCTTACCAGTTTTACTTACCTTAGGTTGTCTCAGTTTTGGCCCTGACCTAATTACGATTCAAGAGTCAAATGTTTTTCATGTGCACAGTTACACAATTTTCAGTGAAATGTAACCCTGAATCACTACTGAGACAGTGTAATAACTAGAAAATCGAATAATGAATCAAATAAAATATACATAAATCATCATGACAGTTATCTTGTTCCCACGCCTTACTAAGTTGTTTTTTTTTTATACATTTCCAGTTGTAACTGTCACATCTAAGTGATGGTAAACAAGAAAAAGAAAGGAATCTGGAAGAGGAAGACGGTCATATTTTCTTTGCTATTCCCATTATCCAGAGTGGTAGGACTTTCCAGCTTGGGCCAGGAGCTGATGTACTGTAGCGCGCAAGGCTTAAGGCTCCGAGCCCCTGTCTGACTCTGACATGCTAAATATTTGAGAGCTTGATGGAGCAGGCAGACTGACTCTGACATGAAGGCTCTGCACTCATTCTCCTCGCATCCTGTTTGCCATGGGGCCCTCGCTCCCTCAATTATTTATCACCCTCAATATACAGAGAGGGTCATTACAGATTCATCTTCCCCATCTCGCTGTGTGTGTGTGAGAGAGAGAGCGAGAGTGAGTGAATTTGCTTTGCTTGCAGTTGTTTTGTTTTGAGAATTACTGGCCTGTATAAAAAACTGCAAACTAATTTCGTATTTCCAATAAAAGTAAAGTCATGAGAAGAGACGGTAGTTAATTTTGATTATTTTATTAATAAAAACATTTTTTTGCAATAATTTATTAAAAATGTTATGACTTCCATGCAGTTTAAGGGTACAAGAATATGAAATGAGCACATCCACTTTGATTTTTCAACAGCTCCTGTGTGTGTGTGTGTGCTAGAACAAACACACTGATCAGGACAGTCGTGGAGCACAGAGCACTGGCAAAAGTACTGGATATAAAAAGAAAAAAAAAGAACAAACCAAACAAAAAAAAAAAAAAAAAGATAAAAATTGTGGATCTCTTTGATCTTGATGGGCACCGATAGTCTGTGAAGTCAAAACAAGAGAAGTCTTCCAGCACAGAATAAATAGTTTCGAATAGCGATGTGTAAACTTGAAGACGGCACGTTTTCACAGAGTGGCAAACAGACATACACACTCATCGTCAACATTCGGTATTTTTTTTTTTTTGTCATTTGTAACGTCCCCCCACTATCATAGATTAATACCTCTACAGAAAAATGTGTTGTGTACATTATATACATTAGAAATAGTCCTTCGTTCTTTTGGGGTGTTGAGGAGGCCCTCTTATTGTTCCATATTGTCCTAAACACGCACTAGTTAACTCCCGAAAAAAAGCCTTTGATAGTCCAGGCATACGTTTTGCAAAAGGTGAATCTGTTTGCCCCAATAACTGTTGTCCAGTGTTAAAAGTTTTGTAAGTAACATGACAAAGTGACCAAGGTTTCAGCTATTAAACTTGGTTCCAGAGTTTATTGCCTGTAACAAGAAGACACTCCACAAATCAGGTCCCATGCTGCACTTTTTTGAACCTCTGTGTCAATGAGTAAACCATGTGTTCGAACAATACACACTCGCACACACATACATACAAACACGTTCACACTTGGTGACTGAGATTAAAATTACGTAACACTCCCAAAATAAAACCAAGGAGTAACCTGCCGGTTTTGGTTGCTCACTGATTTCCCCAGAGAACTGAGCAGAAGTCTGTCAGAAGTTCACAGTTCTTCTCGCTGCACTGACAAACTCATCAGTGTTTGCGGTTGCCATATTGACTTTGAGCTCAGTTTGCGGTCAGCATGGAATGTTGTTTCGTATTCGTTTCGGAGGGTTTGCAAATGTGCACGGTCGATTCATTAAACGGAAGAGACGTTTGGCTCGAATTGTCTGGATAGGAGCGCTGTGCTGTATCTTAAGTAGCTTTGTTCCTAATTCTGCAGTGCAGGAATGTTCAGCGTGTGCAATACCAGTTCCACTGTTTCTCAGATTTCTGACCTCAAGCAGTGTAAAATCGTCTGTGTTTTTGTGATAACTCCCTTCCAGTGTGACATGTCTTCAGAATATCAGTCTCGATATCCTGTTGGAGCTAATTATTGCCACTTTCATAAATGTTGTGCATTTGTAAGAATTTAGTAAGGAACAATTCTACAATGTATGCATAGTATACCATGTATGGAAGTGACAAAATGTGTTTGAAAATCGGTTTTAGACATATCCCAGCCTCTTTTGCTAATCATAACCCGAAATGTAATGTGTTATTACATCTTGTGTTAAAGCGTGATCGTCAACCTTGATTAATTTTCAATATATTGTGATCATTAGCCTGGGTTAAAACTGTGTTCTGCAACACTGGCTTTCAGGTACATACATTACAAATAAAGTAAGTGCAAGCTAAACGAAGTCTATATCTTTCAAATGTCCATGAATTTAACAGAAATTATACTCGAGGTACGGTTTAAATGGCCTACGCAAACTAATCTGACTCAAATGAGAAAAATGGTTGAATACGGAATCTTTAAATCAGGACTACAGGGCTTAATTACATTTGCGCCAATCAATAATAATCATGTCCAATTCAGAATAATGAAGTAATGAGATTGGTGGTGGAGACGAGATCATTTGTTACTGAGTATTCACTGAGACTTGTCTCCAATTACAAAACAAAAGCTATTTTATCACCTACAAAAAAAAAGTGCTTGAAACACTTCAGCACGTCTCAAAATAGAAAACCCTTGCGTTCAGAGAATATGTCTTTGTCGTCAGAAACCCTTGCAGTGACTATAACGGAATTCAAATTGAGAGGCGAACAGCGCGCGTTGTTTCTAAGTGGGGATGTTTGCTTTTTTCCATGCTGCTGGGTCACAGTTCAAATCTCAGCACAGCGGCTGAACATGCTTAACTTTCAGAGGTGCAGCCCATAAAAACCAAGGCAATGACTCAAGGAAATGTTCAGCCCTTTTACAACCACTAAACTTCACCAGACCTGCACATTTCTTTTAGAAGAGGAAAATGGATCTACAATAGGTTGGGTAAGCTTTGTTGATTGTTTTGAAACTCCCCTCATTTTTACTTTATCATGACCACTCTTTATTTCATCAGTCTGTATGTGCCAGAGCGCTCGTCTAGAATGAGATTCCCAACGTTTTTCCCACTCATGAAGAAGTCCTCAGCATTTGTTACTTTCAGATGCTATGTGACATCCAGGCACCCAATTTTGTGTGCATGCCACTGCAGGATGACAATACTGTAGTGGGAATATTCTCATCAGTGAAACGTATGAATTTACCTGTACGCAAATAACCATTACAATGAACAAACAATGGAATACAAGTATGTGACAGTAGCTATATTTCCAACAATCCTTTGTAAAATAAAATTTTGTAAAAAAAATCTATATATATATATATTTTTTTTGCTGCCCAGTAGCTTGACTCTTAGCTTACCTTTTTGCATCACACTGACTTCTTACCAATTAAAATGCTTTGTTTAATAACCATTTCCTGCAAATAACTGTTGTTGCATAAAAGTTGGACTTTTCCATCTTAATTTCATGTGTCACAGTGTAGGGCTTTACAGACTTCCCCATTACCTACTGATATTTCATTTTTAGCCTTTATTTGTTGGACGAAACATCCTGTTTCTCTTCTATGTAGAGCTACCTTTCCATTTAAAAAGGTTGAATTCATTTCTGTTATTGACAAACTGTTGTCCGCTGAAGCGGATTCAACAAAAGTGGATGGAAACATAGCTACTGATTGAAAAGTAACAAGTTCTGTTTGTAATGACAGCTGAAATTTCCAAACTTCACATGGAATTTTTGTTCACTTTATATGTCTTAAGAACAGAAAAATGAAGAAAAACAGAGATCAGGAGAGCATGTGAAAATGAAACTAGCAAGGACAAAAAAACAAACAAAAAAAACGTTCCTGTACATCATGGCCACCATTCTGAGACATAGGCCGAGGTGCCGTGGCATTGTGCAGTTTTTGCTTGACTCTGTTCTGTTTTTAAAGGTTTTTTCCCACTTTTTCCACTGAAGGTGAGGTGCACTAGCACTAACAGCCATACAGGCCTCTTGGCTATTAGCTTGCAGTGAAGAAGAAAAAAAAAAAGAGAAAAAAAAACAAACTTTTTTTGACCCTTGTACAGCAAAATGCAATTAGACCAAAGCTGTGAAATAATAGCCATGATGTATTTTCCTCTATCAAATGGTTACAGTGGTAGTTCTTTGCCTCATGAACTAAAATTCTACAATGTACTTTAGGCTCCAAGTACAAGATCATGGGCATGGCATTCAGCGAATGCGACAAAAACTAAATCCAAGACACCAACGGTGAGATATCTGCAGAAAGAAAATGTTGTTTTCGCGAGGGATGATACTTAGCTTATTCCAATGTTTTGCATTTGAAATACAATTCCTTTGTTGTCTTGATATACGTTTACAAAAAAAAAATTGTATAACAACAGCTATATGCCTATGCTCCTTATAACTGTGAGACACTTGTGCAAAGTTCACAGCACAGAGTTACATTTCTATAGCAACTATGAGGTATGTTCACTGTTGCTAAGTGCCAGGTGATATATTTCCAGTGCCACTTGGGAAGGGGAGTGGAACTCCTCCTGTGCCTCGGGCCTGTGATTTAGTCCTCAGTGTGTGAGCGAATGACGTGCGGCCGATAGCACGCTCTCCATCCAAGCCCCTTTTGGCTCAAGCTACAACAAGAATCGCAAGACGATTCGTCTTCCGTGAGCAAAACCTGCGGCAGGAGAGGAAAGAACTAACCGCGCTGCAGGGCCATAGTGAGGTTCTGCTCTAGTGTCCTATTTATAAAGTAAGACAACTCTATTATTGTGCTGTGAATCACTAACTTCTTTTAGTTTCTCCCATCGTAATGATTTTCTTCTTTCCATCAATGCGGACCACCCTGCTTTTACCAGTGACCTCTCCATGATGACACTTTTTTGCTTTTGATGCGTATTATCGCATCTTTCACCCCTGTTCAGAGCTTTCAGGCCTTCGGGCCGAGAGATGACTGGGATTGCATGCCAAAGTCGGTTTACTGCCACGGGCGGAAGCTCAGGGCTTGCAGTGGGGATCTATCAACCAACCTTTGTTTTTGACTACAATCTCGATGAGAGAAGGCCCACACACTCAGCTGAAATGGAAGACTGGCCCTCTTGATTGCCCTATATATCTCATACCTCACCTGACCACACGTGGAGATTTTACATAGGGCCTTTCGGGTGGTCTATGAGGACATCTCAAGGCCTCGCTTGTTCTAACCAGTGTCCTTGCCTCTGTCTGCTTCAGCCATTCTGAAGCAAAAGTCAGTTTAACAGTTTAACGAACAGTAACCCAGATCTGGTTGGCGTTTTTTTGTTATTTTTTTAAAGAAAATATACGGTGCAAATCTAGCATTGTGACAACTGAGCAGTGTATTTCTCTTCACATAAAAGAGATGGCGTCTTGTGCCTTGTGACGTTTGCTTGCCGTGGATAGCAGAAATTACAACTGTCACCCATTTATTTTTCCACACTTAAGAGAGCCAGTAGGATTGAACTGACCAGCTTATAATGCATTTTCTGTTTTGTCAACAGTCACGTTCTAAAGTTTTTTCAGAGGCCCTTTTCTGGAGTGCCCAGGCTTATCTGAATCCAATGACCCGAGTAATTAATTTCACAGCGTACTGAGAACTTGCTTTGATGTGGAGGATGGTATTTACATGACTGTTAGCACGGTCAACAGGATGAGTCCTAGGTCACATCTGGATCGTCGCTGCTGTGAAACACCAACAGCGAAGTACTAAAGTCTGACAAGTCGACAAGCTGACAGTGGTTCCACTTTTTTGACAACAAAAAAGGGCGTTTTTGAGAAAACCCCTTTGAAGCAGATAAGGCTACAGCATAGCTGGCGTCCTCTGTTGCTTCTCTCTGCTTGTTTGGGATTGAGGGGGGTGACTTTAGGGGGGGTAATGTGGGTGTTGGTGGGCACTGTGGGTGTGTGAGGACGTCCAGTCGCCCCCCCCTCACAGCCTGGAGGATCTCAGTTCTGCTCTGACATAGACCATAGACGTGGATGGGGGGTGGGGTGGGAGGGGGGGTCATGGATGTATGAAGAGTCGGACCCCCCGTGTCACTCACACACTTCCGTTAACTGCTGACGTGGCTCAGTCTGTCGAATATAAAACAGAGACTCTCTTCCTCGGAGTGTGTGGCTGGGGCAACACTCACAGGCCGGACACCATGACCCTGTAGGAGGGGGGCATGTGCTGTCTGTGGCGGGGACTGGATGCTGGGCTGCTGGTGGGGCTGCAGCTGGCATCCACCCCCCCTATGGAGGGTAAATAGGCATGGTGCAGAATGGGCAGCTGCAAGGATAGCCTGCGCTGTATGCTGTGGACAAAGAGCACACAGGCATCAGAGGATGAAGGAAGTCAGAGTCAATGAAAACACAATACAACACTAAATGCATCACAGGCTGTCTCTCGAATGGCTCTCTATTCCAGATGGTAGTGCACTATAAAGGAATTAAAATTCCAGCCCCTGCAACAAAGTACTACATATGTCTAACAAATCGCCATTTCAGACTTGGGCACAATCCCAAACTAGAGAAAAGGTTCACTGTTTGAGTGTAGAAGCCAGAATTTCAGAACTTACATAGCATACTGTATCTGTAGGGAGCCATTTGAGATTCAGAAACAAAAAACCAGACAGAAATTCAGTTTGTTTTTGATAAACAACTACACAGTTTTGATCAGTGAAGACATATTTGGTTTCTGAGGTTCTGAGGTTTGGTTTGGTTTCTTTCACACTGGATCTAATGTCAAGCCAATGTTGCTAATGAAAACAGAACCAGCAGTCGTCTTGACTGTCAATCACAAAATGTTACCTGACTATTAATGGCCAGATATGTGAATTTGACTAATGATTTGATTGTCTTTGTAATGTTATTTAAAAAAACTACAGTAAATGATTAGCCATATTTACTAACAAAAACTAACTTGTACTAACGTAAACTAAGCTGAATTGAAAGCTGGGTCAAATGTAAAAAAATGCCTTTCTTGAAGCCTAGTTTTCTCTGTACTTTGGTCCATTATATTTATATACAACACATGTTTCTTAATGGCATGCAGTTTACATGCAGTTAGTACAAAACCAAAGAAACTTTCTACCAAGCATTTCTTGGCTAATCGCCACCGTTTGAAGTATGAACAATGCACAATGTAAAAACTGAAGTAGAAATGTGCCTTATTATTTGTGGTCCTGGACCAGAGTCACTAATGAAAATGTGAGAACGATATTTTTATTACGTAATAATAATAAGGTGACTGCAAAATGACTTTTACAGGAGTGTTTAATGACTAAAGTCCCGCTCTTATCCAATCAAAGTACTTCAAAGAAAGTTTTAGTAGATTTTTTTTCTCCATTCTCTTCTATGTACTGGATCATAACACTCCATGTTCTTATATTTACATAAATGTGAGCCTATGGTTGTACAGAAGGGTGACAAATTACAGTTTTTAAAGCTCAAGCAGCACCAATGTTCTGTAAAATACGTGACTGTGTTCATAAGTAAGCTCTTTGCATACACATAGACACCACAACACACACACACACACACACACACACACTGTGAGCAAGCATAAGCAGCCCTCTGCTGCACAGCCCCCTAATCCACCATGCTGCTGGCTTTCCACATCCCCTGACATAAAGTACATTTCATGCCTGCACCTAGTGTCAGTCCTCACCCTGCACCCCAAGAGAGTGACACGCTTTCAAGCCAATTACGTAATCTAAATGCCAGTTACATAAGAGAACTAACACACATTTCTTCTGGTGGACTTTTACAATGACATTTCTATAATGCATTCAGTTGAATTAGGTGTTTACACCCCCACTGTGCTTGACTGAGATGGTCTGTGTGATGATGCCTCTCTCTTGATGCATTTCATATACAATCACTTTTTTTTTTTCAAAATTCTGAGAAAACTTGGCAGGGTGGTAGAAAGTAGGTCGCATTTTCACTTGCAGACCAAATCTAGTCTTTCTGATTGGCGATTTATCCTTCACTATTTAACAGTGCTCTATGTTAGTGAAACTATGGCTACATTTTCATGGGACGATTAAGAAGTCTTGAGAGTTTTCTGAAGATCCATTATTTATACAGACCTTTATAACTCACTGTTCAGTTAATGCCAGTGCCCCAGAAATAGATTAGTGTGTCTGTCTGTGTTTCTCTTGCTCTATGTTGTTCTCCTGTGTTCTGCTTTTTTCTGGGACCCTCTTTGTTCAGAGTTTCCCACTGGTCAAGAGAGATTATGCTAATGTTTGGAAGAGAGATGGGGTCTTATTGTATTGCAGCTGTTTTCCCTCTTGGCCAAGTCTAAGCATTCCAATAGGAACGTGTGATATATTAGAAGGAATGAATGAATAGGTTTATATCAGAGACCTTCAGGAGCTTTGTGACTCCAGTTTCACTTTTAGATGAATTCATTTTTGGTAGACATCCTAGAAAAAGCAATATCTTCAGTTGTATGATATTATTTTTGGTACATTTGGGACTGAAGTTTGTATTTTATATTTTTACTTTAAGTTTAAATGTGTTTGCTTCACATGGAAGCTCTGTCACTTTTCTTTTCCTGTACAAATTATTACCTGACACAAGGGTATTACTAATAAATTATCAATCTAGTTAATTACTTTTACAAAGATATGGTGATGACGGAGTCGAGTACTGTGAACTACATTAGCACATTCTACACATGTACGTCACTCTCTAGGGTCTTTATTTTTGTGGAGCAGTATCAAAACAACTAATCAAAGCTTGTTACTTCATGCCTAGGCTTGCAGTCAGCAAGCTAAAATTTAATTTGCTAGATTTCAGAGACATAGAAAGTGCCAGATCCCCCAAGCTAGCTAAACCAAGGTCTAGTTCACTGTTGAAAAGCAGAAACCAGCTTCAGTGCACTTTTTTGAGAGTTGTTCACTTTTGCGCTCTCGTGATCTCAGTAAATGATGCCCTAGTTAAGATCAAAAAAGCCACAGAATAGATGACAGGTGACCTTAAAACCTGACACCTATACTCAAGAGTTAGGAATTTTGTGGGATTCAGCTGCGTTGATCCATGAGCTGTGACGAGATTTGATGTCAGTAGGTCTGCATTTAAGTTAAAATACGGCTTTTGTGTGTTATGGATGGAGTGGGATATAGAACACCAGAAGGTATCTTTGTAAGCACAGACCCGTGAGAATAGTGTGAATGTGTAAGTATGGGGGGAGTGTGCATGGCATGTTGATGAAAAGGTGAGCACATTGCACGCTCCCTCCCCCGTGTGATCAAGCATTCATGGGCATTGGGAATAGCTCTAGTATTCCTCTCCTGTTCTCCTGTCTATTTTCAGGCCTCACTGCCTCCATTGCCTGCTGTAAATCACTGGTTATGTAACCTCTTTTTCTTTGTATCTCTCTCTCTCTCTCTCTCTCTCTTCTCACTCCTTCATTCTCTAGGTTAATCTCCTCATAAAAACCTTTCATCCCTCTCTGATCAAATGGAGAAACATGACTAAAGACACTTATTAACCCTGCATGTGAGTGAATGAACCAACCAAAACACTCACTGTTCTGGTGAGTTGATGTCCTCTAGTGGCCCTCTGTTTATTCTAGAAGGGTCCATAGATCCCCATTGTGCTTGGGGTTTCTGCTCCAGGTGATTTTTCAGAACAGACTTCTCACCATCTACAGCAAACAAATTAAGCACACGATCACAAAGGGTGCAATATAATGTATACATTATTCACATTTTTATTCTTTAAACTACAAAGGCCTGTGTGTTGGCCTACATTTGAATTCCTTAACCTACGCACCAATTTTACGGTACTTACAGAGTAAATTCAGAGTATAGAATGAGAAGTCTCAATATTAACAACTGAATGGCTGCAGGTAAGGCAGTTAAATTGAGTGGGATACTCTTCACAATAACGGCTCTTAGCTTAGATCTACTGATCTTTGAGAGTCTTTGAACTGGAATATAACTTCAGGTTCTTCTCTGACCTCGCTTCAAAGAGCCCTTTTTGACACCTTTATTTTTAAAAGAGTGGTTTTAGAAGGAAAAACAAAAACACAATCTGACAGAGGCTGAAACTTTGGTAACAGAGAAGTTCAATGTGCTGGAGGTGCTTTATTTGTGCTGCACCTGACAACACAGGCATCACAGTCTTCTCTCTTGCACTAACTAAAGAAACACATCTCACAGTGACGCAAGTCACACCGTCTGATCAAAGCATCGGTGACAGACAGAAGAGTAGCACGAGGTGAAATGAGTTCCACACCTTTCCCGTCAGTGAAGTTGCGTATGCTCAGGATGTTGTTGACATCCTGGTAGTGGTTCTGCTTGATATAGGGCGTCTTCTCCGGGGTGTCCTGAAGCTGCATGGTCACTTCCTCCAACTCCTTATCCAACTAAACAAACACACGTGTGCATTCCAGAATCACTTTAAAGGCTTTAAAAGCAGAACTTTATCTCCAGGGTACAAGGACACATGTGGGGTGATGGATATATTTTGTAGGTCACATATTCTACCTCTGTAATCCTCATGCGGAGACTGTGGTTGTCCGTCTGCAGGGTGTCCAGACGGGATGTGTTGGTCTGGTTAACGCTGGTCACGGAGGTGGAGGTCTTTGAATCGTCCTTCTTCTGATTCTGGGTGAACTTCAGCCGCCGGTTCTGAGTGGCTGCATCTGGGTTTGTTCTCATCGTGATGAACTGGAAAGGCAGAAGACTTGAGTGTGTGATGGTTTTGGTAAGCTGTTTACACAGTGCTAAGTAGTTGGTGTAGTGTAGTGGATAACATCACTGCCTTCCAGGCAGAAGACTGGAGTTTGATTCCTACACTGGGTGATCCAGCACACTACACCAATAAGAGCCCTTGGGCAAGATTTCATCCTTTGGATGAAAGCATCTGCCAAATGATGTACATGTATGCTTTCATCACTACATGACATACTTTTACATGCATATAATATACTTCCATCTGATTATATGGCAATGTTCCATTATAATATACTGTTATCTACAAATAGGGCTGAGATCATTTATGCGTTTATAAATAATTATTGATAATGACCGTGGAACAAATACATGTAATTTATTTATTTTTTGTTCTTTACTTTCGTGACATTTTGAAATGTTAATGGGTTTCAGTCTCCCCATTTAAAGAGATAAGAGCCTAATTCGGCATGACTGGAAATGACTGCCTAGGGGCACTGCCAAGATGGTAGCTTAGTGGACAGACATCCTAGAAGGGCTTTTCTCTAGTGCAAAACTACAGAAGCAAGCCCTGCATACAGCACATCTTGGCTAATCGAATACAATTAGGCTAAGTGAACTATTCCTATAAAATCACCAGCAGAAATTTGTAAGGCCGATTGTAATTTTCAAAACAGCTGCCCTGCTCAGCTTTGGTACAAGTTTAAACTACTTTTTTAACAGACACTGCAAATTTAAAGAAAGCAATCTGCCCCAGCATGTTTATTTGGTATTGCAGGAAACATTTCCAGTGCTGCCACTATTGCTCTGAGCTGAAATTGTTGCTGAATGCTATTTGTCTGCTCCTGTAAATGACCTAAAGGTGAATTTCTTTTAAATGGTGGAACAGCTGAGTTCTACAAGGTTCTCACCTTTGGCACAAACACCAGGCACAGTGTGATGGTGCTGCAGAAGATGATGACCAGGGCTACAATGCAAAACTGCACATTCGGCTGATCTCGGGTCAGGAAGGACACCGCCGCCCCAATGATGCACATGATGCCAACATTGTACACACTCATCCCGATGTACTTGCTGTCGTTCAGTGCAGGAATACTGACGTTCCTTGTTTCCCAGGCCAGGAAGCAACCGAACAACTGCCCAAATGTGGAGAAGAAAGAGTTTCAATGAACAGCTAAGACCTGAATGATGAGAACAATGCACTTTGATAGTGAGCTTGCTTTGATCAATGGACATTGCTTCTATGGGTCTGTCAAGTCCAATCCCGAGCACTATGACACACCTTTGCGGCTACAGATTTAAATGAATACATTAGTCTAGAGTCAAATATTCCATTATATGTGCTCTTTAAATAAGATACACAGTTAGAAGACATTGGCAAGGCAGACAAAAGCAGAACATAATATTTCTGACTTCATAAACATGTATCTGTGGAAAACACTTTTTTTGTCAGAAAGTTTTTGGCAGGCAGTCATAGACAAAATGAAAATATCACTATAATCATCCAAACAGAAGCTACCATGCCCTGCCGTTTACATGATGCACTTCTCTATTAAACCCCAAAGAGAAGAATATGTTTGCAGGGCTGACTATTGTAACATTTTTATAGTAAACAAAGAATTACTTCACTAAGTATAAAAAACTCATTCAGCCTTTAATCAGCACCAAAATGCTTGATCCAAAATTAAGACTGGCGATTGGGTGAAAAACCTGCAATTTTCTGACAGTAGGGTCTATAAGATTAGTTGTGACCTTGGGATCCAGCAAACTGGATTTTTTCCCAATAAACATAAAGATTGTTTTATACATATTTTTTGTATTGAAGGTAACAAACAAAACGCCTATTCAGGACTCAGCATTTACAACAACGTACTGACATCCAACAGTCTAAGACCTTGAGACACAGCAAAAGATTCCTTGTGAGACCTTCTGTGTCTGTCCAGAACCTGTATGAATGTCATTGTGCAAAATCACTACTGTGGTGTTGTTATGGATAGAAGGGTTTGGGTTACACTTGAATAGCTGAAATATTTTTACTATCAAGTAAAAGGCACAACGGTGCCCTTCAGATATCCTGCATTTACTGAAATTAAAGAGCGGAGGAGCTCAAGTCACTTTCATACTAAAGAAAAATAAGTGTTAAACACATTAAATCTTAGCCTTCACTGTTAGTTAGTGTAACAAGATGGAAAAAAATGGTTTAACAGCAACAGCACGAATGAAGTGTGTATGACGAAAAGTTCTGGCCCAGCCTGCAGACGGTGGGCTGAATCACAGAATAGCATGGAAGACAAACTAAAACAGATTTACTTAACATGCAGACTTTAAAGGTGGCTAATGACACCTGTTCAGCTTTTCTGAGAAACATGTAATTAGCACACCTACAAATATGTGAGAGAACTCTGGGAAACATGAGTCAGCTCAGTGATGTGCAAAGCCATCCCATTCTACACTCTCTCTACACTCCAGAGCACTTCCATATTCATTTTATGTTTGATGCAAAACCCATGCACTAGGAATATGTAACTATGAAATATATTACAAATTATTTATATATTATAAATAATTATATTTCTGATGAACATGACTAGCAAACTGGGTTTATATTATATTAAATATTTCAGAAACAGTGATTCCAAACTGAGTGATTCTCTCTCTTTCTCTCTATTTCTTTTTTTTCTACCTCCTCTCTCTCCCTGTGTGCCCTTTTTCTCGATCCACAAGTACATGTCAGCCCTGAATTATTTACTGACCGCGCTGGCTAAGCTGGAGGTTTTCAAGCGCACAAAGCGGTGTGATAAGCGGTAAGGAGTTTTCGGGTTTTCAGGTGTGTCACGTCTCATTTAAACAGCGGGGACTTGCATGACAGTGCTAGTTACGCGCAGTGATGGAGAGAGGCGTGGGAGAAGGCCGATCACAGAGAACGTTCCCACACTTGAGCAGAGAATGGCCGGTGAGAGAGTGGACGTTTCTGCGGCTCACTGCTGACCCCCACCGCTGCTTCTTTACAGTATGGCAGCGAGGGGCAAAGGGTAAAGACCTATCGGCCCACTGAGACATGCAGTACCATTATAACGCCAACAATAAAAGGCTGGTTCATTTCAGCAGACCACAGAGCCAGGCAGAGGGCAACTTTTATTGCCTTTTGTACCAGGATACTAACACTACTGCCTCAAAAATAATAGGCAATGCTGCAGGCAATTAATTGACGAGTTTTTTTTCCTGGAATCTTGCTGTAGGTGCACTAAAAAGTTCAGCATGAACTCAAATAAGAAAAACATATTTTAAATGTGTCCATTTTTTTAGTTTCTGAATTTACAAATGTAGCATATTGAATAACCATATTATTTTCACTTACTTTTAGCTTTAGCTACAGCTCTGGAAAACAGAGACCACTGCAAAATGTTTCTCAGACTTTATCTTTTATAGGTGAAGGTATCGAACTGAACAGCTTTGCCGTAGTTTTTAAGAACTGCTGACAATATTTCTCCTAATTTCCAAATTAAAATATTCTTCTTTAAAGCATAATTTTAAATGAAATGACAAAACGTCAAAATAAGAGAAATCATGCAGTGTTTACAGAACTTGAATAATTCAAAGAAAACAAATCGCTTCTTCACTCAAAGAAAATGGCCATAATTACTAGTGATGCACCGATACCAATACCGCGAGAGGTAAATACGATGTAGTTACATGCACTCGGCAGGTGGGGGCAATGTTGAGGAAGTTACTGTTCAAGTGTGTGAAGAAGAAGAAAATGTTAGCGGTCTACTGAATACTTTAAAATCAATAATGATGACAGCAGCAAAGCAGACTGTAAGCTCTGTTCTGTCATCTTATCAACATTTAATACAAGTAACCTGATAAAACACTTAAAACACCAGCATAAAAAAGAATACAGTGACTTTACAAAGGCTACTCCTACCAGCAGCTACGGAACCCAGCGACCTACTTTAAAAGAAACATTACAAAGACGAGAAAAGATGCCGATAGATAGTCCGAGAGCAACAAATATAACAGATTAACAAAAGTTTAATGGAGATTGGTGGTTGCCCCGCCTAGAAACGCTGCGAGCATGTTCCGTGGGGGACTAAAGTATTGGGACACTCGCCTCGGTGTTCCATAGTCCCCCACGGAACATGCTTGCGGCTTTTCTAGGCGGCGCCACCACCAATCTACCTCAAACTTCACAGTTAGATAGGGCTCGATGAGGCCTTTCCAAAGACCCGTCGTTTGCCATATAAATTTTATTAGCCGAAAACCATTCACCTCGCCCGTGTGTCCCATTACTTTTGTCCAAGGTGATCGGTACTCGTTATCGGCAAGTACACAAATTGAATTGAATTGAATTGAACAAATAAAAATACTCGTACTCGTATCGGTTTGTAAAAAAAGTGGTATCGGTGCATCCCTAATAATTACCTTTGACGTACTTCTAGTTTGCCCTCCAACTGGTCACATTGCAAGAGGAAAGTGTCGATTACAGCAGTGTTTTTTTATAGTTGTCCACATTAAATAAAATTTGTTTCAGGTGATCGTTACCTCATAAAGCAGAATGAGGTGCTTGTGTGGGAATTTAATAGACACTGGCATGGAATGGTTGTCAAATTCATTTAAAAGTAAATTGCAGCGGTCTCTTATTTTTTCCGGAGCTGTATAAGAATGAATGATGCAAAGAAACAGATGGGTCGCAGCTGGTAAACTGGAATGACAACGTGCACCCACATAGTAACTGAAGCTGATAAAATGGACACTGAGAGTGAATACAAGGTCGGCGTACCTAATGAAGTGCCTCATTGGTGTGTGTGTGTGTATACCCAGGTTTTAGATGTGTGTGGTTTGTAGTATGCACTCCTTTTTGTATGAACTACCGGGCTTGCATGAGAGATTAGAAAATAAGAAAATGTAGATATGATTTTTATGGTTTAAGGTCATAAGAAGTTCTCTTTACACCTGATATAACACCCCCTCCCCCACCCTCAAAACAATAATAACAGCCTGACCGCGGTCCTGTGACATAAAGACAGAAAATGGTAACATTTGGAGATACTATGGTCTGGGGAAGCAGATGGCAGGTGTGCTTGTAGAATGTTCTCACGTACCATAAGGAGGCCTTTGTAGGCATACACGATCCCCAGCCAAATGGTCATGTGCGTGTTCTCACAGTGCTCCAGGAAAGGCCGGATAGCAATGTCTCGCCCCTGAGGGTCTGCCTGTGGAGACACAGCAGGGAGACGGGCACAGTGAGGGGAGGCTCTCAAAAATCACACACCATAAACAACAACAACATCCACAGGATACTGGCATTTTCATGGGCAGAAGCTGGTGGTCACTTTCAGTCACGTTCACACTATAAAAATAATTCATTTAGAAAACTGCACAATTAAAAGAAGCATTAGGGGTTAAGAGTAAAAAACACACAAAACACAAAACAAAACACATGGGTTTTATTCATGAATTTATATAATATATACATAGAAATCTATGCCTACATCTTAACACTGGGTCAATAACTAAACCTAATCACAAACCTAACGCCAACACTGTTGATAATCAACTCAGTTTCATCACACTGTTTGTACCAGTACCTGTAGATAATCCTTATGGGACCCACCAAACAATCAGTGACTAGCATTTACTTTTAAAATCCTCCTCCAATGCCTTTTTACAAAACTGTAAACACGCATGCATGCTTTGCATGAAGGTAAGGCCTGTGGCATGAAGGTAAGGCCTGTGGCATGAAGGTAAGGCCTGTGGCAATCCATGATGCTTTTTCATTAAGCTTTTCTTTCAGACTTTTTATCTCCCACACCAGTGTCACAGTGAGGATATACATGTACCTGAGGCAGTGAGGAACACAGCTCAGAATGCTATGGGAACTGGTCATGTGACTGTTCTCAGGAGATCCCACTTGCTGTGCTTTCCAAAAGGCTGCTAATAAGCCAATTACCACTGCAGGACGCCAGAGGAGTGATGCTGATAAACAATGAGACTTCATGGGTCAGAAATTGACTGGCTGACATATTAACAGCCAAGTCATGCAAATGGTCTACTGTGTTAAATAGGTCAGTTCAGCATCACATGGCATGTGGTGCTTTTTTGAAAGAAGTGTATAAAGGAGAGAACTTAACTGGGCTTGCCTCTGTACAAGGGGCCTAAAAGTAGCCAGACTCTAACCCACTTTTTACTGCCCCACTTTGGAAAATCTTCAGCATGCCATGGGTGCAGCCCATCCTCAAAGATGCAGTGACACCCTTCAGCTGGGACGATTCTTCCCGGTTTAGGCATGGTGCACAGGCGCCAGCCTTTCATCTGCCCCTTGTCTAAGCACATCTGAGCAATGGAAGTGTTGCATCCCGCACCCTGGCATTTAGAAGCTGACTTTGCAAAGTAGTTGGGGGTGTGAAGTAGGGCAGTCAACACAAACAGCACTATTTATATATGAGGTAGCTGCTGAGTGTGTGTTTGATACAAAAGCTCCACATACAATACTACATTCAAACCCAGTGGACTTCTGTCTCTTTTGTTGTTCAATGTCTGGTCCCAATAAAACGGTCAGAGAATAAAAACAGTTTCATTTGGCCTTGTGTGAAGTTTCAAGTTTTATC
Source organism: Brachyalestes nurse (assembly GCA_037974405.1). NCBI lineage: Eukaryota > Metazoa > Chordata > Actinopteri > Characiformes > Alestidae > Brachyalestes > Brachyalestes nurse. Next base: position 15,562,397 of record JBBPCY010000142.1, on the reverse strand, counting down.
AAGTCCCAAAAGAACTGAACAAAGCACTCTGACCACACAATCATAAATTCTGATGTACATTAACACATCATGAAATGTTCTCACCGTGCTGGTATGTACAAGTAATGTAATATAAGAATATTTGCTATGACACCAACAACATTCTTCTGTATGACTGAAATCACTCATTTAAAAGTCAAACGTTTTGTTGTCTAGATGTTTATGATACCATGTGAAGGCTCTCAAAATGTATTCCAGTATTTAACAAAAGAGAACCCGATCGTCAATAAGGTAGTGAAATGTATTAAATGAAATGATGACATTTAGACTGAACAACCACTGCATCACCTGTAGACAAAAACACAGCTAGATCATTGGGACTACATGCCAGTGGACTAACATATTCTCTTTATTCATGTTCTAGGATGTGGACAGTTAATCTGAAATACAATATGAACAATTCACCTCTACCATTCCACCCAAAATTGCACACTTATGTAGAATAGGCAAATAACAAAACCAAAACAAGGCCCCAGCCCTCATCATGTCAAGCGTCTGATTTGGAAGAAAAAGCTGTGTGAGGGTTGCCAGGCAACTGCCAGCGTGCCGAGCAGCATTCCTGCTCATTGGTCGCTGCTGTCATTTATCAGCGCATTAGGCCTCTAATGTAATTGTTCATCAGAGACTGGAAAGGGCGTGCGACTGACAGGGTGTCTGCTGAGAGAGAGAAGCAGGGGGACATGGGCAGTCGAGCATATACTCCCTGAGAGAGATAGAAAGAGAGAGAGGGGCAGGGGACATGGTAACTGAGCATATGCATATACTCCCACGGGGGGGGCAGAGGACCTGGGACACAGAGAGAGAGACTGAAAGGAAAGCCACAGAGAGAGAGAGAGAGAGAGAGACAGAGACAGAGACAGAGAGAGAACATGAGAGACAGAAAGAGAGATCGAGAACATGAGAGAGAGAGAGAGAGAGAGAGAGAGAGAGAGAGATGAGAAAGCGGTGGGAGATATGAGAGAGAGAGGGAGATAGTGAGAGTTTACTTGTGAGAGTTGGAGCAGCTGAAGGAACAGACTGATGGAGACTTGGTAGAGGAAATGGAGTGTTCACTCACTGTCAACTGAAACAGCCTCATGAGGAGTGAGGGAGAATGAGAGATAGAAAGAGAGTGAGAAAGAATGAGACAAAGTTGGAGAGAGAGACATCAGCTCACAGAGACAACAGCTTTTCATCACCCACAGCTGTAATATCAACATGGGGAACATGGGAACACTGCACAAACTTCCATGACAACCACCTAACACCACCGCAGCGAAAAGCAGTGATGGGTGAAGAACCTTGTGATTGTCATGATGGGTTTTTGGAGCAGGAAGGATCTTGTGAGCTGTATTATTTCACCTATAACAAACATTCTGCGAATAGCATCTCCCAAAAGTACTGAAGGTTTTGAAAGTGGAAACCATTGCAGCATCACTAACAGAATATGGTACCCACAGTATGGCAAGGACAATGCATTATTGTGTGCAGTGAAGAGTAGTTCTGTATGATCGGTGCAGAACGGTCAGGGAAAAGCGAAGTATCAACCAGGGGATTATGTGCAATTTGGCAGATATCTGTAAACCATGAAAATAGTTTTTGAAAGACCGTGGATGTTTAAATGACCTTAAAATAATTTCCCACTTCTAGTCAGTGTGTCTGCTTGGAAAAACCCATGCTCACTTTTGAACAATGCAGAAATCCAGCTACTTCATCCCACTGAGACAGGCCAATTTTCTTCTCAATTGACAAATATTGTGACAAATTCACATCAAATGACTTCTAAAACTCCTGAATGTCTATTAACCCCTTAAAGGCATCGGCAAATGGGTTCACACTTCAATTCTTCAAAATTATATGACTTACATATTAGCTTCATAGTACCTACCAAATCATTTATAGCAGTTACTGAGTCTTAAGATTTATAATTCATAATAAGCCTGGGGGAAGTGAAGCGTTCAATCCCTCTAAAAGCTACCTCACAGAAAGTTATTATGTGAAATGGTTACAAATATGCTGTCTTAGTTTTAGCCTAAATCCATTATTAACATTACACATAAAACTCAGAATACAAGTATAGATGCATTGGTGACAGTAAATAAAATGGATATTTTTGTGATTTTGTGTAGACTGATTCCTGGTTCTTATTGACACCACTGTGAAGAAATAAATGTTTTTTTTTTTTTTTTTACAATTTCATATAAAACCACTTGTGAATGAGTGAATGAGTGAATTATGCAGATTCACCTCAAAATGTTAATTAGCTAATTTTCTGGCCAAAAACTAGGTAGAGGAAAGTTTTTATGTGGCCTCTTTGGAGCTCACAGCATGTGGCTGAGTGACCACTTTTCCAGAATTCAGCTGAGGGCATCTTTACCCCAGCGGAACTCCAAATGAGGTCTACCTGCTCCTGCTTCAGGGGAACCGACTTTCCACAGAGCGTCCTCCTCCTCAGTGCTGCTTATTTTGGGTCCACTGCTCTAAACTCCACTTCAAACGCGGGGACTTCAAAGTGGCCCTGCTGCAGTGCTGGCGGCAGCGCCCGGGAGCTGCCAGAACTGATTTATTAGGAGCTAACTGCATCATTAAACCAAGCATCTAACCCTGAACATCACGCACATTTAAATATGCAAATGGGACGAGCGCCACGCTACATTTTGGGCCGCACCTCCTTTGTTATCAGAGCCGAAAAAGCGCTTTTTATTGCTGCCATTCTTTAATCTAGAGCGCCGTCATAACCCAGGTTTAATCACAAATCCCATCTGTTCTCTCGCTCTGTGAAGCTTGGGCACAGATGACTTTCACCAGGCTGCTGTCACGTGACCTCCAGGAGTATCCTTATTCGCATAATTACCTACCCTGCTCCTCCCACACACACACACACACACACACACACACACTCCCTCACACACACACACACACACACACACACACACACACACACACACACGCCCACACACAAAGACAGATACACACACAAATAATTGGGCTTCTGCATTTGAATTTGTGGGCAGATCACTTAATATGAACAGAGCCTGAATTGCTCACAGCATGTTAGTGCATAAAATGAAATTTGTAATCTCAGACTATTTTAGTCTACATTTACACTCACCATCTAATTCATTAGAAACATCTCCTTTGTGCTACTACTTCTTGGCCACTTTATCAGAAACACCCATCTTATAGGGCCACTATTTGGTTGTACGATTACAGATTGAAGTGTATTTGCTGATGGATAGATAATCAACCCTTCTCTACTTCATTTGTTGACCACAGGACTGTTGTTGTCCAGAATATTTTATAGGCAGTGAATCACTCTCAGCACAGAAATCAGCGACAGCGATGTTGACTGTTTTTTCACACACGTTAATGTCACGTCCAAGGTTAGAGTGGCCCACCCAAAAATATCCAGCAAAAAGCCACACTGTGGTTAGAAACTGACCACTGATGAAAGGCTTATTTGCTCTTTGGGGTTGTGTATTGTTTGTATTTAGCACGCATTTAATTTGTTCTGTGGATTTATGTAAGAACTGGTTTATTAATAATCTGTTAGGGTATAATATGCAGGTATTGGTCAATATCTGGGAGAAAAAAATTATAAATCTAACATAAATATAAATCTAGCACACACTCACATTGTAAGCGGTTGCTAGAGGCCACCATGTGGGACTTTTATTGTGACACCGATGTGGGTGTTCCCCGGCCTGCTTATCAGTAAGGGTTCACAGAAATAAGGGATGTTTGTCTTCATTGGTTCTGGTCTGTGTATGTGTTAATATTTAAGTTCCAATAATTCATGCCCCGGTGTCAGTCCACCCTCACGCAACCCCTCACCTACCCCCCTCGGTTTGTACCAGTCGTCTATATTTTGCTTTTGTAGAATTTTGTCCCTCAAGCCTTCTTTTTTTTGTGTTTTTGTAAATCAAATAAAGTCTGAGTAAAATGGAAATCCACAGTTGCGCCTCCCTCCCTTACTGGTGCAAACCCTCTGTGACACACATGATGTCATGTTGTTGCTGTGTATTTCATTATATGGGGTTAAAAGAGTGTTTCGGCAGTTTTAACATAATAGCCTGCATTTAGATACTCATTCTAAATGAGTTGAGTCAATTAAAACAGCTTTTAAAAAAGTAAATAGCTTTAAAAGAAAAGTGACACTATTGGAAGCCTTTATTATTGGTATTGGAGAAGAAAACTGGTACTGAGTCATCTGTAATTGCTTGTTTGAGTCAAAGAATTGCATGCTGATGTTTTTTTTGTGTGAGGTTATACATTCACTGGTGTGTTTTTAAGGTGGTAAGGTTAAAGTTGTTGTAAAATGTAGCAACATTATTGCAATACCAGTTGCAATTTTGTTCATCCTGTGCAGGTCCTAATTTAATCATATTTGACTAATAAAGTGATTCTGATTTTACACACAGTCTCACTTGCTCAAGCTGTCCAACTTGTTGTTTTTCACCAAGGACATACAAAGGTCCCACATATGATGAAGCCATCAGCCATGACACCTCATTAGGACTAGCGCCCCTTCCCCTGCTCGCTTCTGTGCACAAGATACACATTCCAAGCTGTGAGGGATGGGGCAGGACTGCTCTCCATCACACTCAGCCTGCTAGACCCAAGACACACACACACACACACACACACTTACGCACACGCACACACACACATTCTGTTGTGGAAACTGCACAACACAGAATGAATACCCGAAGAAGACCTGATCTAAAATAAAATAAAGGTTCCTTTCATTATCCTTTAACAAACAATCTACTAAATGGTTCTTGACAGAGATTTCCTACTACTGGAACATGGATGGTTTCCTACAGGGCCGCAACTATGAGGGCAGTGAGTGCCTTACTGCTGAAATTTTATTATCATTATTAATGTATTTAATATCATTAAAATAAAACTCACTATTTAGGGCTTAATTACTCCCATTAAACTTTATGAATTTTTAAGCCATCTGTTTGGCCTTATGAGAGCATCAGCACTAGACTAATGTAAGTGAAAAGGAGTAAATAAAAGAAATACACTGACAATATTAACAAACATTTAATTCAGACTGCGAGCGTGGAAATAACGCACTGAATACTAGGACGAAAACAATACTATGATAAAAGGCATAGTTTATTCAAAACATGATGACAGCACATCCATGTGAGGAAAAAAACAAGTGAGGAAAAAGCAGGATGAATGATCTACAGCAGATCTGTCTTAAAGATCCGGAGAGAATCACCAGAAGATCCAGATTTACAGCAAATCATCAAAAATCTACCTGATAAAAGCCTCCGCCTACAACACACAGCACATATAATGCCTCTGTTATGTTTATGGCACATGGAAATCCGGGGCTGCAGCACACTTTAAGTTTGGTTTCCCTTTGATTTTTACACCTTGCCTGTAAGTGAGTTTAGTGAGGCGTGATGATTGATTGGTGGCCATGCATCGACTCATCTTGCCTCACAGCATCCTAATCAACAACCCCCCATCTCCTACACAATCTAGCATAACAAAATATTAGGTTTAGTTATACAGCAACTTGCATATCAATGTTAAGTACAATTAGACTACTGCAGTTTCTAAACGGATAACAAATGAGAGGCTAATTCATTCCTCAAAAGTGCAATCTATTACCTCTGCATTATGAATCCACCCCGTACGCCAAGCTGCATCAGACACGGTGTGTGAACTTCAAACACTCTGCCTGATCTAATATCTGCTAAACATTCCACCACGTCGTCGTGCAGCTTCTCTCTGGCATCAGCCTGACCTCATATTTTCCCCCTTACGGTTTACCTAGCCTCTGTTGATTCAGCAGGTACACGCTCTTTCCCCGGCTCGCCGGAAATTAGACCCATGTTGACATTAATTGAACAGATTTCTGTTTGGCAAAGCAATGAGTGGGTGTGATATCTTTCAACAATGTTAATTTGGTTCCAGATACTAAGCGTTCCAGGTCATAATACTATCAAATGGCCTGATTACACACACATACTCACACTGCTATCATGACCTGCCCAAGTCTCTATCATTTGACACAATGTGAGATTAGGCAGTCCATTGTACAATCTAATATAGAGTTAATGTAGGGTTTAAACGGCTTTATTGGAGATGTTTGTGGTAGTGTGCCGTGTCATTTCTGTGCTGAGATAGGATAGATGGGCAAAACCACTGTACTTCCAGCAGAGGGACATTTTAACCACATACATTTTGTCTCTTCCTCCCCCACCCTCTTCTCCTGGTCCCCTCTCTTGCTATAATTGTGTCCTTGGAGGGCTTGGTTACCATGAGGCCAGTGTTATACATAGCCGGTAAAGGATCTGTTTTACACTTGAATGTGGCAAGAAGAGGTCTGCTTTTTACTAGCAAACTCTTAATCAACAATCATGAGCAAGGCCAGTGTGAAGCTAAATGGATGAGACTTTGAATGAAGTCACATTTTCCATACCCGCACGCAGCATACAGAACATCCTCCTCACATACAAGCCATATTTACAGTTCAATCCTTTCTCTTTAGAAAGACTTATGAGCCCCACCTTATTTATCACTAAGAAGAGATGCCACACAACTGTGTAAAATCTCCATTGTTTCTTAAAGTCACTTTACTTGTCCAGTCGGGTTCACAGGTAAACACTGCTCTCTTAGGTCATGTGGCTCTGTCTTTCTCTCTGGGATGGATCCTTTCTGTAGAGTATTTTGTGAAATGCCACAACAGGTTGTCATCATTACTTGATTAATCTCAATTAGATAAATTATCTTTCAAATTTTTAACCTTATAATGTAATGCTCCTACTGATCTATGATCCCATACGAAACAGAACACATTTCTATGTTGTGTCTGGAGTTCTGTGATTTTTGTTATCTGGTCTTTTGTTAAAATAGTCAGGTGAATACTGACATAAGCCCTAGATAACATACTGCAGAGGTAACATGCATATAATATCACTGTCAGAACAAAACCTCTCCATCTCCATATATGTCCAAAATGGCAAAGTTAAAGGAGAACTAAAATTATTCTTAAATTTAAATATAAGTTAATAAAAACACATTATTCTAAGTGGGTGTCAAACTCCGGTCCTGGAGGGCCGGTGTCCAGCACGGTTAGATGGTTCTCCTCTCCAAACACATTAACTAAACCTGGCAATTAACTGACGAGGTGAACCAGGTGTTTCTGAGCAGGGAAATCACGTGCTGGACCACGGCCCTCCAGGACTGGAGACACCCCTGTTCTAAGTCATTCCAAAGTAAATGACACCTAGTCGTTCCAAATGATTACAAAACATGATATCATGTAGGCCTGGTCATGGCAAGTGTGTGGGATAAGCAAAATATAGATAAACAAATTATATTATAAATTTCCTACATTTACAAATGCAAAGCTAAAAAAAATGTTGCTTCAATGTTTTGGTTTGAAGACTAAATGAGTCTTTCTACAAGTGTTTAACACATTTTTATACCAAATCTCTGATCATTAGCACCAGTCATAATTATCACCCCAACGCTTGTGGCAAACTGACAAAAGAAGACAACAGACTTTCTGAGGAAGTGAATGTGATCTAAAAACAAAATACTTTAGTGTTGCAGGGGCTTTGGTAGCACTGAAATCCACTCGGTAACCTCAGGGGCTTGCTGAAGTGTAAGTAGAATTGCAGTGTAACAACAAAAGGGACATCAGTGATCCAAGACGGCTTAACAGACTTAGAGAATGATCAAAGGTTTAACAAAACAGCCCTTAACAAGAAATCCATAGGAGCTCTCTTTAAACTGCACTAGCTGTCCAAGCTAAAACACAGAAAGCACCAATCACAGTCAGTCTTCTAAAAATAGTTGCTCCACATTCTAGTGTTGGTAGGTTATTACCATTCTCTATGTTTTGTCTGCACCATTCCTGAACATATAGTAGAATAAGACCCTCAGTCTGGGCTCCTATACTATAGACAGCCTGTGCCTTGTCCTGAATGCTTTTAGGCTCAGTGACACATGTAGTGACTCAGTGGGAGAGTGTAGTCATACTGGTCCTGCACCACTGAGATAGGAGCATGATGCCTTATGATGTCTGAGTGCTCCCATATGCTCACTCTCGTCCCCCCTCTCTCTCTCTCTCTGGCTCTTTCACCCTGACCTGACATGCATGCCGATGAGAGGAGAGCCCCTGTCAGAGGACAAACCATCAGCCGCTCTCTCCTCTTGTCAGACAATGTAAACATCAAGAAGTTGTGTTCGATTTTCCTGTGGACGATGTCGTTTCATTGCACCTCCCAAAAATGTTGGTTGAGCTAGTGCCAGGACCCTTTTAGACATACTGTACAAACAAGGAGCCACGTATTCATTTGTTCCTATTTGAAAAATAACTTGCACTGCTGAGAGCCTGATGGAAGGCATGGGACATCTGAAAGATAGAAGGGATTACTGATTAATGAACTATCATGCTTTAAGGAGGAAATTTCCTCTTCTTTCAACTGTGGCTGGGGCCGGCTGCGGCAACGCAGCACAGCATTCGGGCCCAGACAAGTCCGTAAATAAACGAGGGAGCAGCGTTTGGCTTCTGACCCACTGTATTTGGAAGTGTACTTAGATAGAATCGGCGTCCTTCCATTTCCCTGCACAGTGGCCATGCTCTGCCCCCACCGGCCCACTTCATGTAAGCGGGGAAAGCGGAGCGAGTGCAGCGTGCCAACAATCTGTCTCTTTAGCACAGAAGGAGCGCAGAAGTGAAGCGCTTTTGGAAGGGCTGTCTTACTGCCACACCGACGTATTGAACGCACTGCAGGTTGCTGTAGAAGATGCCAGCGACAGAACGCACACAGCCTGAGAGGACACTCTGAATTTGAGATGATGATGAATCGTGTGCTGTGTGGATTGATAAATAGATAGAGCTTTATTGATTGCTGAGACTGCTCCAGTAGCAAAAGGAAAATGCTGGACGTCACACAAACATAATGCTTCCACTGGTCACATGCTACACATTAGAACCTGAACTGTGGCACGTAAAAATCTAGGCACCTCTAATCAAAGCTGTTTCATTCACAAAGTGAAAATAAGAAGACGTTCTCTACAGAGAACACATTTGCACATACTTCAATGCACAATTACTTTTTATTTGCTGAATTTAACCAATCTAACAAAGTGAACACAAAATGTGGCCTTTGTATTTTGTTTGAATGTTTTAATTATTTTTATGTTGCAGTAAAATCTCATTCGTGTCCCATGCAGAGGGCGTGTTTTCAAATTAACAACACACGCACTTTGACTTTTGCTTGGAACTTACAAACTAACTACCTCAGTGCAGAACAAAGCATGTTAAAAGTACATATAATATCACGTCATCCATCTTTATTAGGATAATCAGGCACTATGCCTTTTGGGTTGGTGTTGTAGAAAAGAAAGAAAGAAAAAGACAAAGACAAAGAAAGAGAAAAGGACAAAGAAAAAAGAGACTAACAAATGACTTAATGATTAATACTATGGAACTCTATTAACTTGTTTCCATGGCTACCGAGGAGCAGTACTGTCAGAATATTCTGCTCTATGAAGATAACTGGGCTTTTCATAACTTCACTACATATGACAAATCATCCCACACAGTCAAATAGTGAAATAATCTGTCATTCATGCTTTGTATATGGCATCTTGAATACAAAAAGAGGTTGTTTTTTTTATTGTTCATCATTTCATTTTGTTCCTACTCTGCTTTCATTGATGCTGATTATAAATGCTTTATTCAGAGCCTCCAAAGTGGACGTGGTCAGTTTTGCGTGTACACGTGTGTGGTGATGTGGCACAGAGGACACTGATGCCCAGCTGGAGGAAAGGCTCCGGGCTGGATGTGTCTGTCTGTGGGCTGGCAGTGTGTCAGAGGTGCAGGAAAGGGGGGTGGGGTGTCGGGGGGGATGTTTTGGGGGGGTGTTGAGAGGCGTCCGGCTGGCAGGCTGGCTGGCAGGCTGGCTGTCTTGCTGTCAGATGGTCAGAGCTGGTTTGTTATCAGACCTCAGCTGCACAGTCTGGAAACAGAGACGGTCACCAGGCGGGTGCCATGCATGCCTGCCTCAATAGCCTGCCAGAAGAGGGCACTGGAGAGGTGGCACAGCTTTCATTGGCACAGCATAAGAATGTGTCATCAGTGTGCCATATCGCTCTATAGGGTGCTGTATATAAGACCACTGAGGGCTATATGTGCATGCTGTAGTGAAGCCGCCATAATAATCCATCAAGCCGAGACTCATACTAACTCCCATTCAGAGTCACAGTACACACAAACTCTCATTAGAACAAAAGCTCATTTCGCAGGCTAAATTAGTCTGGTGCAAATTATCGGTCTGTGTCTCTTTCTTTGACACTCCAATTTCTCACCTCATCCCAAGTCCCCTGGTATTGGCAGAGCACCTGCAGCCCGTCACATTGATCTGGACCTGCAGTTCACGCTGCAGCACTGGCCTCTCATTTTGGCCAAACGACACATTTCATTTTCTCCCAGACACAAGCCTTATGAGAATAATGAAGAGCTGCAGCATAAGCTATCCGGCTCAGGAGGCTCTAAGCACTTCCAGAGCTATCGACCCATGCTTACCGGTGTGTTGATACATCAGTATAAATGACATTTTGACTTATTAATAATAGTTACAAAAGCACAGAAGCAGATGAAAAAGAAACATTTGTAAGTTTCTCTTATCAAAACCCAGTTCAGTAATAGGTAAACAAGCAGGTAAGCGAGGGTAAGAAAGGGTGTTAGACTAGAGTTCTTAATCTAGACCTACAGCTAAGAAACAAAGCAAATGAAATGCCCCTACTTAGAATGTTAGGGTGTCATTTTTTAGCTTGAACGTCTCTCTTGCAAGTTGAGTGGAATGCTGCATTAATATACAAAACACTGATGAGACACAGCTGGGGGTGATGATACAAACTGATGTAACAAACTGAACAAAAGTGGACATAACAAGGTGGTGGAATCTGGCTGGCAAATTGGAGCAGACAGGAAAAAAGGTGGGCAAAATGTGAAAGACACAAGACGTGATTCCATCAGTGACATCTTGATCTCTATCAGACTGATTTTAAAAACAAAAAGCATTTTGCTTTGATTCTCAAATAGATGTGTAGCTAAATAGAACAGAACAGTATTTCCAATAACTAGATTTTGAGAATGTATCAGCATGTATGTCAAGTTTTAAAAAGTTTGTGATATTACATAACTGTAATTTAAACTGTTCCTATCACGTTCCATGCCCCAGTAATCCAGCCCCATTAGTACATGAGCAAGTAGGCTATTTCAGCGTAGTACCTAGCAGTTGTGACCATTTTAAGAGCAATGGCTTCATGTTTCTGGGTTTGTAAAAACAGGAGTCCATTATTCTTTATGAGTCGTGGCTGTCAGTAAGGCCAGAAGGTAGGAAAGGAACCCGGCAGGAAGTAGACAGTGGTCCCTATCAGATCTGGAGCAAAGCACCTCATCGCAGGGCATAAATTCATTATTCCTGGCCCATCTCCAGTCCTAGCCTGTCCAGCTCCTCTGGCTGATGGGACGGTTGGGGCCTCGGACCGTCTGTGCGATTGCATAAGTGTGATAAGGAGCCGAGTTTGCGCTCTCAGGGGAATAAGACTCACCGAGGATATCTTACTTGAGGCTTCTAGCACACTGAAGCCATGACTAAAGCCCTGAGCAGAGGCAACTTCTTAGGCTTCTCTACTCAAGTGAACTCAGCTCAGCTTACAGGGTAACTTATGCGGTCACTTTTATAAGACAGGCAGGAATCTGGAAAAAAAAGGAAAACACAGCAGTGATGTATAGGTTTTTTATGACCCTCACCCACTCAACCTATTTTGAGAGCTAAACCTGCCCTGTCCTGCCCAAACTGCAGAAATATTTATTTATCAATGACCCACACTGGACCTGCAATGTTTCCGTTTGTTATTTATAACTTAATTAGAACACTGCTTTGTCACTTTTTGACCTGCCCCACTTTGCACCTGTGAAATTTTCTAATAACCTGAAATACAACTATTGTGCCTTTAAATAAAATTGAACAGTTAGGAGAAAATTTTCATTTACACCATGTTCCCTCTTACCCCAAGCCTAGATAATTAGCCGAGATATGTTTAACATCCAATGTGCGGTTCTATAATTTTTGCATCAAAGCTACATGGCCAATGTAGCTAATAAGTAATGGTTACTTCTACGGCACCAATTACCTGATGCACTTGCCTGAAACCTCATTAGGCTGCTGTTTTTAGCTATAAGACGTTTGTCCATTTTTGTAGATATCTGGATGTCACACAGTGTTAGAAACCCCATAAGCAAATATATTTGTTATTGTCTGACAATCAGACAAGCGTGTCATTATTTAGGAATGTAGTTTGCCAGATAGTAGGTTGAATTACTTCTTAGCCACAGTAAGTAGCCTCACAACTATCCTGCAAAACCAAAAAAGCCAAAAAAACTTCGGCTCCTTCAGCCATGTCTTGCCAGACCGATTACATTTGGGATAAGTGGAAAAATGTGAATTTTGGCCAAAATATTCCTTCTTGAGGAGAAAGGAGCTTGTAGGTCAACGGCAAACATACAAGCTCCTGCCCACAGGGGCCGACATGCCGCCCTCCCCATCCACTGACCAAGGCCACCAGCAGATGGCCAGCCTGAGATGAATGACACTCAGTGGCTATATTTATCTCCCACTGCACTGATGCCAAAAACCTGAGATATTTTTATTACATATACACTTGCCAGGGTACATATAAAAGGGGCCCATAGCCTACATTTTTATTGTCTTAATTTTTTTCAGTCATTTTATGCATCAAAAACAATCATAACTCGTGTTTTTTCAATCTCTTTGTCCATTTTAATGAAACAATCCATTTTTGTCACTGGGCCTTTCAGACTGTGCTTATGATAAAGACCTCTGCTCTGACTGGCTGCTCTATACTGTGGCTTGTTCCAAAAGCAGACTGAAACCCTCCTCATAACTTCAGCGTAAATGGGACTAGGCTAAACTGTTAAAGGATAGATAAGCAGATATGTGTAAACATTTGAGACATCACAACAACAATTAATTAAAAACAAGCTGTTTTTGCAATCTGGTTTGAATACATGGACTGTACAGACTTGGGGCGTGCATTTTGAACCCCTAACAATGGTAACATGCTACGTCAGACATGCTACATTAAATTGAAAACACAATCTACAACTTGGTTTTTCACGATATTGGCCCTTTAACATTGAAAATAGGCTTGAATGTTTATAAAAGTGATTAACGCATGTTTTTTCTCTGTTACACTATTCAGTGTAGCCTGGCTGATAATAGTAGATTAATTGGTGCTGGCTTCAGAGGGCCTTTGAAGCACTTTGATGTGACCCTGGTCTGGAATTGCAGTGCTCATCATGTGTGGGCTAACAGGCCACCGACCTCTCTGATGCATCTGTTCACTGATTACACACACACACAGACACACACACACACACAAACACACACACATACAAACACACACACATATGCGCTACTATACTGTACTGGCAATTCATAGCATAACCCCACAAATGCACTCAAATCCCACGAGAACTTATTAGGAGGAAACTGGAACTGTTTCTCTCCATTCTGCGTAAATTAAACAGACAGATCAGAAAGTAATGACAGATCATTAGGAGTGCTCCTGTGCTATGTTAAAGTGAAGCCTGCTCCGGCTATCTACACTAATGAGCAAAATGCGCATGAACAAGGGTCACGCTGGAACACACTAACATATACATGACCTCAAAATCACTGGCATTACATATGCTTCACACACACTGGTCCAAGCACACAGCAGACTACGTGATCCAAAGACAAAGATGCACAGCTAAATGTAAACAAAAAGAAGTATGTTTCCTTTCCACTTTTTCTGTATCATTTAAGAGGTTATTAAGCCATGCAGGTACTACAGGACCCAGAGGTAGTTATTAGCATTTGTTTGTATTTATTTTAAGTATATTCACTCAGTGACACGTGTACCCCTATGGCTCCTCACTTCATGCATTTGACTGTGATGTAAATTACACATGACTGACCACATAAAAAATGCAGAGTATTGACAAGTTGGCCAGACTGACTAGCACATCTTCAATTTGGTAGTCATGTCAACAGCTGAGCTTGTGTGAGGAGGCTTGTACTTGTGTTGTCCATGCTCAGGAATTGAAAAAAACACAAAAAGGCCATGAGGAAACAAAAGGAAAATTCAAACTGCTTTTTGACACCTAAACATGATCACTAATAAACTCTATAATTTCATTAGAATTAACACTGGATATTAGAGCTAGTTGGGTGCACTCGACCAGTCATACCCCACCCATTTTGTTTAAAGACTCTGGTCAGTGTTTAAATATCAAGGGGATAAAATGTGCATTATTAATAAGGCAACATTGTCACTAATATTATAACAGGCTGCGTTGTATTAAAAACATTTGGAAAAACAGTCTCCAAACTTTTGCGGGGCAGTGAATACACTCAGATAGAATCATGGAGAAGCGTGCCTGGCCCGCCCCTCCCCTCCCGCCAGTGTGCTGTGGCATGCGGGTTAATGAGTGTGCAGATGGTGGACAGGAGGGAGAGCTGGTCCTGAGGTCTGCCTCTGAGCACACACTCATCTGAGACACCTCTCCTTTCCCTCTCATCCCTCAATCCCTTCCTTCACCACACATCTCCTGCATAGTTTCCATACGTTTCACACCTCTCTTCACCGCCCTTCTCCGTCAGCCCCAACCAGCCAAAACTCCCACTGAGAGTGTGTGAGTATGTGCAAGTGTGTATGTGTTTATGTGCAGACACACCTCATATCCCACTATTCATTTGATTTCGCAGCTTTCCTAACAAGAGACAGTGCAGAGGAATCTCATGTGCATCGTTAATATTTCCTCACTCAGAACCCGGGCTTGTTGTACCTGAGAAATGCTGCAGGGTTAAATATGTTTTAGCAGGGCCCCTGCTGTGTAGCTCACACGGGCATGAAATCTCATTCTAAACACCTCAGAGAGGACAGCACAGCCGAGTGGGTCAGGGCACAGGGGCACAGGGGCACGGGGCAGGCAGGGCAGTGTTGATTAGGGACGTGGCTGCACGGCTCCCACGGCCCACCGCTCTCAGTGACTGCCGCAGGGTTTAATAGCGCCATATGCTTTACAGCTCGGCTCACACCATGCCCTTCCTCCGGCGCTTACATTGGGATCAATCCTCGGGCCATTTTCCTTCCTCTAGCCCACTCTTTCCCTCCTTCCTTCACTCCATCCCTAAGCTTCCGGAGAGAGATGCTGGCAGCCACAGTGAAGTGAGATATCAGGAGTCAGGGATGGTTTACTGACTGGAGTTAGATATCCATCTGGACACTGACTTAGGACACTGAAGAACACACAGTAATTGAGGTTGTACAAGCGTTCCAAACATTAAACTTCAGTCTAATAAACTATAGAGAACTGTCAAAATATGCATATTTACAGGGCTAGTCTGAACAACGTTTTACAGCCTACAACATTGGTGTTTCCAAACGAATACTCAAATGCACATTCTCAAAACTAGCCTTAAAAACATTATAAATTAGTATTTCATAATGAACCATAATTTAAATAGGTTCATTCCAATTCAAAATATATCTAGTACGCAGCAAACAAAGTATTAACAGCATATAAAAGTGAAAGCGGTATTTATAATAACTGAAATCAGCCACAGTGTAAGGCACAGTGTACCACTCATGCCTACATAGTATATCAACCACTTCTTGTTAATTCTTTACTGAGCAATAGTCTGATCATTTGAAATATTCTCACATGTGACTTTTTTTTAAGTTATCTCTTCTTTAAGGTGATGTCTAGCATGAACCAGCTTTGATTGAGAATTATTCATTCATTTTTCAATATTGTCCACATATTAGCAATATCTGTTATACAGTGTGTGTGATGCTAAAAAAAGACTTTCAAATATTAAATATAAAAATGTATACTAAAGTAAGAAATATAAACGCAACGATTTAAATGTTTTGATCCAACCCTACAAATGTAGACTGTCATGTTAGCTTCATAAGACCTTCATGCATTATGCACGTAAATGGTCATCCTCACCCTATTAGGATCGATCTGTTGTAGTTTTTGTCATGTAATAGAGACTTTTATGGATAAACAGCCTGCTCATAGGCCGTGCAGAGTATTCAGTATGTTTTGATGTTGTAATGTAACTGAAGGCTGAGATGCATGAAAACGTGTAAAGTGACCATTTTGTCATATGTGAAAACACCACAGCACACAGTGTGAAATTCTTTCTCTGCACTAAACGCATTCACCCAAGTAAAGCACGGGCAACCAGGAACACAGCACCCAGGAATGGTACCTGCCTCAAGGGTACCCCAGAGGTGCCACTAGCAGTCCTGGGATTCGAACCCATGACCTTCTGATCATGGGGCATCGCCCTAACCACTAGGCCACCAGCCGCCCAGTAGGGATGTCACAATTATAGATTTTGATGGCACGATTACCATCTGGGAAATAATCAGTTTTGCAATGATTACGATTATTTTGCATGTATTAATTTCACAATTCTTTAGACATCTTTACCTTTATCTGTGAGTGTGTCCGAAATCGCGCACTTACCTCAGTGCACTGAAATGTAGTGTGTAGTGCGCACTGCGCACTTCCTTCTGTAGTGCGCACTGCCGCGGGTAAGTGCTGTCCGAAATGGCACACTAACGTTTAGCACTTAGCGGAAGTGACGGACGAACATT
>JBBPCY010000142.1:15528623-15545551 GCA_037974405.1 Brachyalestes nurse | reverse complement strand
GTGCACTGAATTTTAGCTTAGTTGTCAGTGTGAACGCACTACGCACTAAACTCGCGCACTAAAAGTGCGCAAGTGCGTGATTTCGGACACACTCACTGTCTTTTTAAAAAAAAAAAAAAATTTCCCTATTTTTAAAAACCTATTCGAAGGCTACAGGACCGGAGTGCTCTTTTGTCTGGAGGGCTAACTTCAGTTCTATCAGTTTATATTGAAGTGCAAAAATGTGAGCACATTCACATTTGTCATATTTGTCATTCACTGATCGTACTGTCCGTGTCAACAGAAACACTGTGTTGAGGAGCCTTTACGATTAATTAACCGTGACGTTTTAAATCGTGAAACCGGTTAATCGTGACATCCCTACTGCCCAGCTGTATCAGTTTCATGCAGCAGAGAAGGGAGTTATGGATAAATCCACACCTCCAAAATTTATATTAGTTTATTACAAAAGCAGTAAAGCAAATACCAGAGGAAGGAAGACTATTTTCTTCATGGCAAGGGATACTCTATTGCATGCCATAAACACAGATAGTACAGAACAGAACAGAACATTTACCCACGATGTATAGACTACGTTTGGCTTAACTACATGGCAAAAATGCACTTATCCTAACAATGTGACCTTTTACATGCATACAAAATAAGGATCATTTGAAATGAATAACACACTCCAAATTTAAGGTATTAAAGTGAAAAGCTCTGCTTAGTCTGGACTGCTCTGCATTTAGCAAGAATTGTGAAAAAAGGTGTAGCAGAGTTTCATTTGTGATTTGTAGAAAAAAGGTGTAAAAGTTTCATAACTGACAAAGCCAAATGTCAAAATCTCCCAAGGGAAAACTTCTACCTACAAAAACGTCTTTGCTGTGCCAAAGCCAGAGGCCCCTCTTTAGAGTTTTCAAACCCTGAGCAAACTTAATCAGAGCTTGGAGGGCTTGGAGCCGGAGAGCTCACAAATCATCACAGCACCCCACCCCGCCCCATCCATCACCCAGACGGGCACCCAAATAATTCAGTGCCCTCGAAAAAGAAAAAAAGGAGGGAAAAAAAACATGATGAATGAGTGAATAAATAAGTCTTTTGCAGTGCCATAGCAGTGACAGAGTGAAGGCCATACTGAGAGAGAGGGCTTTTTCATAACAGCTTCCATGAGTCAGAGACCCTTAGCGATGGCGGACTGAGAGGCCGGACGCTGCCCTCTGCTCCGTGTCACCAGCTGTCTGCATCACACAGTCCAGGTAGACTGAACCGCACGCTGCCGCCTGGCGCTGAGAGTTTAATTAGCCTTGCCTCAGGGCTAAGGAGTCCCAGCTCCCTCTGGGAAGCCATGAGGTTTTGTGTCTGTCTGGACATACAGACCAAATGTAGTCATAAAATACCGATGCTCCTCATGTCACAGGGTGAGACATTCATGACATGCTTGAGCAGATGAGATAGGGTTAAGAAGGTGTCAGCCATGTGCTAATAACACACGTTCAAGCACAAGTTGGGAAGTATAAAACCGAATACCTGTATGATATCGGTTTTCCCATAACACCGATGACCAAACAAACTCAAAATGCAAATATGATGTAATATGTACAAAACTACAGTGTTGGTGCAGAGTAGCACCTTGTGGGAAAAGGCTTGTTTTTCACTCTTGTTGTGTTCTACTGGACAAAACGCATGAAACTGATTTGCATGTGCAGAGCGGCAAAATGAGCAAATGGAGAGTAACAAGCTGCCTTTGTTAGCTACAGCAAACTGTGAAATATAGTTTTGGAGAGCAGCTGCAAAGTGCAAAACAGGATTGGGGATGAGCAAGCAAGTGAAAACAAACAGGACAGAATGACAAAAATGCTTCCAAAAAAGAGGCTGCTCAACAAAGCACACTGTGCAAGATCTATTGTTGTACATTCCCTTCATAAAATTACATATAAACCACATTTAACCACATTAATATATTTAATATTTCAGATTTTGAGACTGTTGTCAAAAAAAAAGATTATTTAACTTTATAAACACTGCTACATGTTTTAAGAAATTATAGAAGAAATAACTGTACTCTACTGTCAAAATGTCAACAGAAGAACAAAAAATATCTACAAATTGATAAATATTAGATGTATTCACTAGTTTTAAGATGTTTCTAGAAAGCATTTTGCAGTGTCGCATCTAAAGTGAGTTCTATGAAGAATATGAAAAAAAAAACAGAATAATTCTACTTTTGCTCTGACCTTCTTCTTCTTATTAATAGTAGTAGCAGTAATAGGTTTTTTTAAATGTTGTATTTGTTACATATATATATATATATATATATATATGTGTGTGTGTGATATATAAAAGATTATGATTCATGGTGGAGCTCATATCCTTCACCCCTCAGCTGGAGATGTGTAGACGCCCATTCTTCCCTGCCCTCCTCTTCTCCTCTCTCCTCTTTTCTCTGTTCTGTTCTTTTCTCCTGTACTGCTCCTGGCAACTGTATGCACCCTGCCACCACTCTGCTGATGCAGCAGGACAGCTCTGTGGGCAAGGCAGCACAACACAACACAACACACACCTCTGTCCTTGCTCTGACACACACCTATGATGAGTGGTGACTCTGTGTATGTAGGTGTGTGTGTGTGTGTGTGTGTGTGTGTGCAGGTAATTACTGATCCTCTGTGAATACACACATATATGCAGAACACACTACTGCATGTGCAGAGTGAGAGTGTGATCTGTGTGTGTCTTCATGTCCTTGTGATTTCTCCTTCAAATGCCCACCTTACCGTGGTGCTGAGAGGTGGCTGTGCGATTAGTCAGCCTGCTCACGGCTGGGCAGTAAAATCCCCAACCACAGCGCCTCAGGCTCACACGCTGCCCCTCACATTACTGCGCCATGCCCGGGGCCTCTGCTGCCTTAATGAGCACACCTGTTAGAGAGCCTCACAGCTAATGCCTGCACGGCCCTGTCATGAGCACAAAGAGGGACTACACCAAACACACACACATACGCACACACAAACACGCCGACAGTCTTGTACCTGCATGAGCATATTGGATCTATCAGGTCCAGTACAGAAGCTGCTGATGTAATAGCAGTTGATTCTCCATGCCTCTCTCTCTCTCTCTCTCTCTCTCACACACACACACACACACACACAGACACGCCGCGCACTAATGTATTTTCTTTTTGTGGTGAACTGCAGAGGTGTAATGAATGTGTCTGAAGCTGTGACTGACTGTGTCTGAGAAGAAGAAAAAGGACAAGAAGAAAAAGCCGAAAAGGAAGAGGAACGCAATGAAAAAAGGAGAGAAGAAAGCAAGTAAATAAGCATAATAAAGGAAAAAAGGAAATAAGCAGAAGAAGACAACGAAGAAGAACAAGCAGAAGAAGAAAATGAATGAAGAAAAAGAAGAAAGAAGAAGCCGAAGGAAAAGAAGAACAGAACAGGAGAGGAAGAAGACAGAGATAAAAAGTAAAAAAGAAGAAAAGGAATGGAGCAGAAAAAGAAGAAGAAGAACAACAACAACAACAACGACAGGAGGAGGAAAAATGCAAAAAGTATTTGGCTTGTCCTTTCTTATGGGAATAAATTAATCTTCAGTAACACAGAAAAAAGATGTACCACTGAGTTCTGCTTATTTGGTTGAATGCAAATTTAGAAATGTTTTCTGCTCCTACAGCACTTCAAACACGCAGACACTCATATTACAAATGACCCTGGATTGGAAGTCATGAATTACACAGCATTAAACAATATTCACAACATATTGCACTCCTTCCACTGGAGTGGCTTTGGTGAACCCCACTGAAAGCTCCTGATCCTCGCGCATGTTAGTCACCACTCATTTCCAGCTGTGTGCTTTCCCCTTTCTCTGAAAACACAGCCCTGTCAATCTGGGCATCAGAGTGTACTGGCGGATGGACAATACTCTTGGATAACTACAGGAACCCTTGACACCACTTTTCATTTGGAACGCCTCTAATTGGTAAATTGCATCACCCTCATGCTCAATCAGTGGTCGCCTAGCAACAGTGGGCAGAGACTGAACCAAAACTCCCCACCATATAAGAGACAGAATCAGGCAAATAGTCATCAGTACTATTGGCAACAGCTATTTTGACAGTATGCCTGGAACAAAGCTGCATGATTTCAGCCAAAGTGCACCCCTACACTTCAATGGACCTTTGCATTTCATCCAGCGATTCTATGTATTTCAGTTTCTAACTGCTGTTTTCACAACAATATTGTAGGTGTCTGCACACTATTGCAAAGTTCAGAGTTTTGACATTGTGTACATAACCATGCATTAGCAAGTAGGAGACTGGAAAGGGCTGATGGAGAGCAAGATGGAGAAGAATCTAAGTGATGTTCTAAGCCTGTACCATCAATCTCAATCTCAATCTCAATCTCAATCTCAAACATGACTACAAACTACAAATGCACTTCAAAGTGTATATACCAAATGTTGGTATTTTCCCTTCTGTAAACAGCTCATTAAGAACCCCTTACTCTGTTAAAATATGCTTGCTAGGACCTAGGCTGATTTAAAACAACCCCAGTAACTTTAATTTCTTTCAGGAAAGAGGAGGTAAACTGGAGAAAACCATTCACATCACGTATGGCAGCTAATGTGCTTCATAATGCAACACTTGATTTCCCCTCCTCCTCTTCCTGATCGATTCAGACCTGAGAAGGATTCCTTTTTAGCTCTCAATGACTCTGTTTGCTTTGTAGAGTCATTGATTCACACCACCACTAAAGCCATTTAACGTCATGACCCACCCAACACACACACACACACACAAACGCACGCACACAAAATGTACAATTCTTATGATTAACAAGCTCAAGAAATTTAACAAGTTCTATCAAGTAAAACTTAAATTGCTGCTTTGGTATTTAAGCTATTAGCTGTATACACAAATGGCAGCCTGTCAGTGAAAAATGTTGCCTAAAGGTCAATAATCTATCAAAGGATAGCCTTGTTGTCACCAACACAGCAAGTCAAGTCTAGTCAAGTTGTCTTTATTGTCATTGCTCAGTATAATTTATATACATTGGGATGAAATGTCACTTTTTAGGCTCATGGTGCAACACACAGTCAATATAAAGAAAGCAAAAAACAGAAAGACGATAAGATCTAACATCCATAGGGCTGTCCCAATTATCACATAACCACCTTAAAATGATTTGAGTAGACTGCAATCACTTTCCACACCGCTTTACTTGGAGCTGGATGCAATTCTGTGTAACCAGACAATTTCCATGTGTTTGCAGGACACAGTGGTGTAAGAATGATGTAACAAAGTACAGAGGTAGGAAGCATAGCTTTAGCCAGTTTAGCTACTTTAAGTTTACATCAGACTGTCGCCTCACTCATTTCCCCACTGGAGCAACAAAATAGCCAAGTATGGGCAGTCCTAATATTAAGTAGGACAATGAACAATGATGTGACAAATTACTTGTTGAATTTTGATCATGACTTTAAATAACCAGTGTTCAACCATTTAAAATGAGATTTTGGTGGAGAATACAGTGTTGCTGGAACACTGAAACGTGACTGTTCAACCACTGCTCTGAATTTTGGGTCTACAAAAATGGTGCAGAAAGTTTGTAGGCTATCAGTTTTGAGTCTAATACTTCCAAACATTAAAATTGTTTTGGTGTACAGTAATCAAGATATATACTGTAATGTTATTTCAGAAAAGAAGACCACGGTGTTTAAACTGATTAGGTAGCTATTTTATTATACAAAATACATTTGCATTTCTCTGTGATTAAACTTTGTCTGCCATTTTGTTCACTTAATTTAGTCTTTCAAAGAGAAGGGGTGACTTGTGAAATCTTAAGGGGGAGTGTGGCTGTGTGTACGTCCAATGTTATGTCAATTCCACTATTCTGTGATAATAAAGAATCCTCTATTACTGAAAACAGTCAGGAATCCACAGATAAGTCTAAAACTGTCTAGTGTTCCAGAGGAGTATGAAAGATGTAACAAAAGACAAAGCTTCTGAATACTCATTAACTAAAACATTTTTATGATCGTGTGAGGTCTGAACACATGTAAGCAGATGTGCCCTTCAGGTGTCATTGACAAGATTCTCACAGAGCCTGCCTGGACAGTCTGGACAGCATTTGCAGGTGTGGGTATATGTATATATGTGCGTGTGCCTGGGGAGGGATATAAGTATGACATGGTTTATGTGTGAAGGCCAAATATTTCTACTCTATTGTGTGTTTGTGTACTGTAAGTGACACCTTTGCTCACACACACACTTCTCCATTATTCAGCCTGCTTTCTTCGAAGCATCCTTGTTGAGCTTCTTCAAAAGAATGGAGGGAAGACAGACAATGTGCCAAGTGTAAGTGAGTGAGCCCCCTAAAGGTTGACAGGTTTTGATTTTTTCTTCTCTATCATGCTCTTCACTTGGCCTGTCCCACGGGACCATGCATGTGTGTATGAGTGTGTGTGGGCATGTGTGCGTAAGACAGCTCTCCTGCTGAGATTCTGGAACATTCTAAATCCTCTCGCCAGCCTCCACAGTGAATCAGGCCACACTCTGGAGTCTAGACCGTATCTGGCGTGTCCTGCAGCTGATAATGAACATGTTCAGACCAATTAATGCCTGTATTAAAGATCCATCTTAGAAAGAACATTTGCACATCAAAAAAATTACTCATGACTCATGCCCTGCCTGCCTGCCTGCCATGAGTGTGAGAGAGAGAGCAAGAGAGGGAGGCAGAATTTGAAGGTGGGATGAGAGAAAAGAGGTGGGGAAAGAAAAAAGAGAGAGAGTGAGACAGAGACACAGAGAGACACAGAATGAGAAAAAGAAAGGACATGTGTGTGTGAGAGAGAGAGAGAGAGAATTAGAAGGTGGGTGTAGAGAAAAGCAGTGGGACAATACAGAAAGAGAGAGAGATAGAGAGAGACAGAGAGAGAAATACACACATACACACACATACATTTAGGAGAAGAGAGCAGTGAAAGCAAGAGTGCAGTAAAGAGTGAGAGCAAAAATATAACATGTGGAGGATGTGTGTGTTTGTGTGAGAAACATGCAAATGGCTATATTTGCATTTGTACTACTTAATTTAACTGTGTGTGTGTGTGTGTGTGTGTGTGAGTGTGTGTGTGTGTAAATATTTGGTCAGCTTTTCTAAGCCCCCCCTGATTCTCTCAGAAGTGCAACTCTGTGCTTCCATAAAGGCAGTGTGGTTTTATAACCTAAGACTATATTATTATATAAGCGCATTCTGAATTTGAATGTGTGTGTGTGTGCTGGAATGTGCCTCTGCATGTATGTAACACAGTAGTGATGAATAATCTGGGCCACCTTGTTTTGATACATGTCGAGCGACACACTGGTTCTGTTTTTGTTGTTGTTTTTTTTTCTGCTTGCGGATCAGGGATGGCGATGCTGGTATATGGGTGTCAGAAACCATGGCCGTTGCCATGGAAACGGCTCCCTGCAATATTGTGAGCAGGCAGACTGTGCTTGCTGCAGCATCGGCACGGGAACAGGAGCAGCAGGCATGGTGAGTGTTGCAGGAGGACCCTGTAGAATGCTAATTAGCTCTTTGTCCTTCATCACACACACTCGCAGACACGCGCTCACACATTCTCGCAAAGTCACAGGTAGTTGGGTTCTATAGGATCCCCTATTGCAGCATGTTGCTCTCTCTCTCTCTCTCTCTCTCGCCCCTCATATATAAGAAAGTTACATTTTCACTCTGTTTCTTCCGCATCATGCCACACTGCAACATTCAGCGAAACGGGCAACTTAGTTTAGAGTCAAAATACCTTCAACTTCTCTCATCTGACAAAATTATACCAGTGTCCATCCCTTAGGAGGTGTCACGGTCTATAAAAGCTCTCCAGACTTGCTCTCTCTAGCTTCTGATGGTAATGCTGTGAATCTCTGCACCAAAGATGCCCCACTTTTCCTCCCAGTTTGCTCCCCTTGTTCTTCTGGCTGGATCTGAACCAGCAGAAGCCCAAGTAGAGCAGTTTGACTTTGCCCTGGCCTTTACTGAGAAACTTTTAGCTGAGCAATGAGGGAGCTGAAGGCCCAGTGCAGCAGCATGAACTCAGCACACACAGGAAACACTGACTATCACTCCACTCTCATTCATCTCACGGCTGATTTATACTTCTGCAAAAACCCATCTAGAACTATTTGCGCAGGGATACAGATGGGGTTTACAGTTAGTTCTTGTAGTTTGCAGAGGAGCTGCCAAGCACACCACCAGAATCTCAACTATGTACTGGGCCAATTTAAAATTTCCCTTTCGTTTTCAGTGAGATGCCTAAAATCACTTTAGAGAAAGTGGGAATCCGAATTTTTAAAATGAGTTTTGGACCCTCAGCACAAGTATCAAAACATCTGGTTTTGTTAGTTTTAAACTTTTCCTTAAACTTATCCTTAAAGCATTTAAGAAAAATATAAAGTGGAGCTTGGTTCTTACATTAGAAAGAGCTTGGGCTTTTTAATTAATGATACCACAGAGCCAAACAAGACAAAGCATGTGTGCAGGGAAAATGAGTGAAGGGGACAAGAGTTTATTATGCTTCTTTTTGAGTCACACCCTGTGAGTGCCCTTTTCTATGCTGCCTCATTGACACTGTTAGGCTCTGACTGCACACACAGTTCCCTGAGGTTTCATTTTTGCCAAACAGCAATACACACACATAAAAATCCATCTACAAGTAGAGCTATATAATCAGTAAAATGACAAAACCTGATTGCTGTGTAAATCACATGGCAGATGCAATGCCTAGAGACACAAGACCACTGTGCTCTCAAGTACTGGTAAGACATATAGCCAGTCAGGCAAGGTCAGTGCTTAGGACCTCTAAGTGTTGCCTTTCCAGTTCACCTATAGCATGTCACATAAAGCACTGGAAATGGGAAAAGAAGGGGGAGCTGCTCTAAGTACCTTGAAGCAATGGTGGAATGAATGGGCCTTTTTCTAGCATCAGTAAATCTGTGCTAATCTTTTTGCCTAGACTTCCCTAGGGAGGTGAATGGCTATGATTCCATCAGCCCAACGGCACAGTTCCACAATGACTGCTTCTGCCGGACCACTAATTCCCCCTTCTCTCTATTTCTCTCTGGCCTGCTCTGAGGAGGTTTGGAAGCCATAGACTTTTGTGCTTCAGGGAGACTGCTAGGCTGCGATGAGGTATTGAGGTATAGTGGTATTGAGGTATCTCCACACATCTAGGGCAGCTAAGGACCTCTGAAGGCTAATGTGGACTAGAATGAACTGTGGACTCGACTTAGTCCATAAGAGATGCTAGCCAGTGGTGTCAGGTCAAGTCTGTGGTGGTTTAAAGTCTTGTTGGCTTTAGGATGAAAGACTTTCAAACTCTGCCGGTGAGCTAAATACTCCAAAATATCTTCACAGCCATTTGTAGCTATACTTAATAAACAGGTCAAGATGTTAAACTCAATGCAGTAATGCCAATGTCATTCCATACACTGCTCAGTGCTGACAAGCATATGAACAAGATTCCAGAAATCCATCACAAAATGTGACAAAATATCCCAATCATCAGGTCACCAACATGATCTGTCAGGCGTGTGTTCAGTTAAATGTGTCTAATCAGTGGTGACAGCGCCTGGCACATGACTAAAGCAAGCAGAGCTCCAAAATGTCCAATCTATTCTGGAACGCTGCTTAATTCTCCTTTCCGCACATCGCCCCCTACACAGCAGTGTGAGGAAGGCTCATCCAAGTGTCTCTTTTCCGATGGCTTCTGCCAATACACCACATCCCCACTGGCCTGCCTCCACCAGGGACAGGAGGGGGAGGGGCACGATGGCTCATTTCCTGGACCAAAAATAACACCAGAACCAACTAAACTCAGCCCATGATTGATTCAGTACAGATGACCACAATTATGCGTCTGGCTAGTTGAACTTTAAAGCGACGGTTTAGCCAAAAACCTAAATTGCACAGTTTGTTCCTTTTTCAGTATATAAAGTTCGTTTTTTTAGTTTCATACTGACGCAAATGTAGCTATAGCTAGCCACTAATTGGCGTGCTTAAACGAACCGCACACATCTCACCTAACACCAAGCTGATTCTATTTAAAAGGATATTTTTATTTGGTGAGCTCCAATACTTGTTGGCAACACCAATCTAGTTTTGGCTTATCAGTACCGGTCTAAAGGGGAAATTGTGTACAAGCTACAGTGAGTTGCTGCAAATGTTGTCAAAAGCACAAACCCACCTCCAAGCTGTACTGTTCAACTGTCCTCTTGAGGGGATCCACGATCTGCCAGCATATGAGAATGCAGAGGTCTATCAGCAGCATCCCCCCTACGATGATCAGCAGCTTCTGGTCCTTGATAATCTGGGGAAATAGAAGAAAGGCATGGGCAGGGGTGAAGGGAGGAAGAGAAAGAGAGCGCGCTCCCATGATTCAAAAGGGAGTCTTCTCTCGTATGCTGAACTTTGGAGGATGAAAGCGCTGGACCTGTCTGATCTTTTCTTTTTATTTAACAGCATTTGACCCGGACAGAATCAAAGGAAAGGTCACAGAAAGGAGGCACTGGGTGCACTTTAGAGGAATCGCATGGGAGAAATGCAATGATTCCTTTCAGGTGCCCCAGCTCGTGGCTCAGAATAGAACCTTCGATTGGTTTTGATCCATGGGCTTTTGATGGCTTTGGAATTGGCCAAACAAAGGCAGGCCAAAACCTTTCGTGTCATTGGAAATATTGCAATACATTAGGCTACAAAGACACAGTAAGTGGGCGCACATCTCAAGGGCAAGAGGTCCCCAAACATCCACAAATAAAGGTTCAATCATAACCAACCTGGCTTGTGCTTGGCCAGAAAGCAAGAGTTGTGGAAAATGTGAAGACTGTCTGGCCGGACTAATTCCCTTTATCCTCAATCAGACTGAGGTGGGCAGTTCAAGTAAACACTCAAACATCTCAAATGATTGAGGATCATGACATTTCATGTGGCATTAACAGTATGACAAAATGTGACTTGCAATTAACGTGGAAGGGTTTTTTTTTACCAAGTCATTTATTCTGTCGGTAAATAAAGAAAAATGTACAGCGTAGTTTAAAACACAGGAGAAAAAAAAACATTCATTATCATATTGCTGCAGTAATAGCTTTGCAATAATTATCACAGACACAAATCAAATAAAACAATATTTGGTAATGCAGAGCAGTAGAGTTATAGTTGATTCATCACTGAGGGCAGACGCTGTTTTGTTTGCATGCTTGTGTGTGATTATAAAAAGGGAACACACTGTGTAGGGTCTGCACCATGAACCATAGGACATACTTTTGATTGATGGGGCTAGACGTCACCAACTGCCCACCTTTGTTATTGTTTTACAGTGCTTCATTCCACTGTAGACTATATTGCTATCAAGAAGAAACAGGATCCTCAATTTGCTCCAGAATCCTGTAGTGACACATTAATCAATGCCCTTACTGTTGATGCATGTTTGCCATTCGTACATATATGTGTGTGTGTGTGTGTGTGTGTGTGTGTGTGTGTGTTTGTGTTTCATGCGTTCTGGAACCTCTAAGGCAGTGTTTCCTAAGCCTGGTCCTGAAGCACCACTGCCAGAATGACTCCAATATAATACATATTAACCACAGAGTAGAGAGAGTGGAGGGGCACACAGTCTGTGACGTTCTGTAGCCTATCATAGAAAATCCTGTTCTTTCCAAAATATAATATTTATTGAAGTGGGTGTGTAGAGAAAACATCCCTCCGCTGAATCACCAGTTTAAGAGGAGAGTTCTTGCATTTTTGTACAGCAATATTCTTTTACTACAGTACGCAGAAATGGGAATGCCCCCATGATGACAGAAGAATCCTGACTGCTAGCACTTTTGACTAGAAGATATATCCCATCCTTTTGCAATAGGCAGCTAGCAGGATAAAAATCCCCCATCTCCCAAGATTTCCCTTGTCTTTAAATCTCACTATAGAGATCACTGTGGCATCGCTGTAAGGAGGTGATGAGCTTTGTTACCTTTTACATTTTGGCTGGAGGGTCCCTTTAACTAGATATATTACAACAAAAACACACAGTGTCACTTAAATAAAACACTACAGCTATCTTTTCTTTTACCAAGCTGATGTGCTGTTTCTGTAACCGAGTAGCTGTGTCTCATATCTGTAAACAGTTGTACTGCAATGGCAGCAGGATCCAATATACTGAATTCATTCATTTATAAATGATGAGCCCAATTTTCTTGCTGTTAGCGTTATAAATAAAATGTATGCTGACTGTGTTTGTGTATTTTTAACACACACTTTAATTACTTATATTAAAAACAAGTAAATATGAAACATTTTGAATACATGAATAAATGAATTTGAGAAGCTAATTAAAACAAATAAAACACCAGAACAACAACAGCTACAACGTAATTTAATAAAACAGACCGCATAGGACCCTATCAACCCCATCATTTGGTCACTTCCCCCTTTTTAACCTTTTCCAAGACCAGGGCAGGGAAGCACTGGCCTAAGAAAACTCTACAGTGATATGTTTAGCCAGCGCACAGACAGTGAGTGTGGCAGCCTCTTGCTCGATTGCTGATTTACAGGTTTGCAGTGTGCTGTCTAAGGAAATGACTGCCTCAAAATGAAACCTGATACACGCAGACATGCGCACTTTGCCTTTGTGCAGTACTTCCATCGACTTAATAAAGTAGCTGATGCCTGCACCTAAATGTTGCCTTGACCTCAGCAGATGTTCTTATTCAAGTGTGATACTGTGGTAGGTGTCTGTAGTGTTAGAACTTTTACCTATGAATAGACAAGGCATATCTGTATAGACACGGAATTAAAACTTCTGTCTACCAGTGCAGTGTGATCGTGTTATTAACTGCTGCACAACTGCTACAAAACACAAACCTTAGTAAGCAAATGGAAATAAAAAGGGGTCTTTCAGGTTTCTAAAATAATGCATTTTTTGTAAAAGAAAATGTCATATCATAGAATTTATCATTTACCCAGTGATGAGTAAATACATGCACACATTTACACTGACACCAATGGCCCAGTAAGTTATTATTTGATGCTGCTACAGCCATAGAAGTCTTTCAGAAGTCAGTTCACTGGCAGCGGGAATAAACTGCAAGGAGAGGGGGAATCTGTCTTTAGATTAAAGAGCTGAGCCAGAACCCAGACTGGCCTCTGCTAACACCAGCATTAGTTTCTGTGCTGATGGAATGGGATGGATTAAATAGTGTTAATTGGGAGGCAGAGGTGCGTTTTAACAAAGAACCCCTGCCCCTTTCAGGATGCAACGTTGCAAACCAATGGACATATCAGTACAGCAGACTACAGTGTAGTTCAAGGTACAGTGACCTGGTCATTATGAAGTAGAGGAGTTTCAGGTAATATTTCCAAGTCAACTTATGTTTTACTGTTGTTTACGGAGTACTGTGGAGTCCGTAACAGTCATTTTACAGCTTTAAATGTATCAACCCATCTGTAAGCAGAGGGCTGTAACACTGCATCAGGGTAAATTTAGTGTTACCCCTGTAAAACCTAGGTTTGTGTATGTACAGTGGCAAGACAAAAAAGTATGCAAACATGTTGGAATTTCATGGTTTTCTGCATGAATTCATCATAAAATGTGATCTGATCTTCATCGAAGTCAAGGGTATTGACAAATACAGACCCTTTCCAAAAAATTTGAATATCATGGAAAAGTTGATTTATTTCCATAATTCCATTCAAAACATTACACTTTCATAGATTAAAGATTCAGGGCCCACAGCTTAAACGATTTCAAGTACTTAGTACTTAGGCTTCCAGCTCATAAAACCCAGGAAAACAGGAATTAAAAATAAAAAAATCCAAGTTCATTTAAGTCATGGGCCCTGAATCTATAATCTATGAAAGGGTATCGTTTTGAATAGAATTATGGAAATAAATAAACTTTTCCATGATATTCTAATTTGTTGGAAAGGGTCTGTATTACATAATTAGAAGGTCCATGCTGTATGTTTGCATTCTGCAGGTTTGAGTAGAATTTTTGTGTTTGTTTGGATATGAAGCAACATGTCAAAAACATTGAAAAATAATAGAAGCCCTGAGATTGGCAAGTTAATTACAATTTTGTTTGATCTGTCGTCATCCCAACATAAACTAAATAATGGAATAATGTTCTGAAGGACTTGAGAAAAACACTTTTGCTTTTTTGCAACACAATTGTTTTGACAACAGTCTGACAGAAGCCTTTTTAAAACTGGGGAATGAAGTGCGGTGTATAAAGTGTGTAGACATAATCAAAAGTTCTTAGAGTCTGGGACCTGACAGACCTTTAAACTCTATTATCTCTTGCTTTTTTAGTTTTATTGTACTGACTTTGATCTCTTTGTGACAGAATGAAGTTCACGAAACACTTCTGACAAATGTGTGGATGGACCATGTAAGTATGTTTCATAAACACTTTTAGATCCCTCAAGATTCCTTGAGTGGACGGTTCTTTTGCATATTTTTAAAGTTTAAAGAACCTTCACATAACCCTTTGAGGAACTTTTAGATTTATATTTACATGTTTGCACGTTTTCCTGTCTCCTTTGAAGCTGTCATCTCAAAGAAATGAGTTTTTTTTTCCCTAAAAGCAATAAAAAGACTCTTTTAAATCTATAGGCTTCTGAGCATTTTGCATTGGTTCCTTATTGACCCTTTGACTTTGCAGTTATGTTTTTAGCTTCTTTTGCAAATTTCACAGCTCTTTGAGCTCTTTGAGCTCTTTTCTCTGTTATTTTTCAATAATGAAAAAAAAATCATGAACGGCTCAAGTTCTTCATGGTTGGATGGTTACACACAGAACCTCACAGTTTCATTAAGGAACTCTTTAAATGAGGTCTTTTTGAAGAGCAGGCCCAGTTATGTGCAGATTTTCAGATTTTTCTCTATTATTCTTAGGGCTGGACTGACTACAGACTTGCATGGAATGAGTCAGAGTTTGATGATATCAGCATCCTGCGTCTTCCCCCTAGTATGGTGTGGCTTCCAGAGATAGTTTTGGAGAACAAGTATGTATCTCTCCTTTATTGCGGAGTTTTGTTTCACTTTATTGTTCATTTTAAAATAATCATTTTTTAAAATTTTCTGCACCAGTAATGATGCCCAGTTCCAGGTGGCCTACTACTGTAATGTGCTGGTGTATCCCAGTGGATTTGTATACTGGCTGCCTCCAGCCATCTTCCGCAGTTCTTGCTCCATCAACGTCCACTACTTTCCTTTCGACTGGCAGAACTGTACTCTGAAGTTCAGGTGTGCCGTGCCTACATTCATCAAAACATAGCGCTCTGCAAATTGTTTTGCAGAGATTGGAAGTAACTAGTTACATTTACTCAGGTTGCACATGAAGAACTTACTTTTGAGTCCCTCACAATTACACTATATGGCCAAAAGCATTGGGACATCATCACATCATCAGGGATTTCAATGACATTACATTCAGCTACACAGCCTTTAATTTGGATTTGGTCCCCACTTTGCAGCTATAACAGCTTCCACTCTGCTTGGATGGCTTGGAAGTGTTTCTGTAGGAATTTGTACCACTTTATTCTGTAGAGCATTTATAAGATCAGGCACTGGGCGGGAAGGCCTCTGTTCAAGTTCATCCCAAAGGTGTTGGATGGGGTTGAGGTCAGGACCCAATCAGGCACTGGGGCACAGTCATGGTGGAATAGAACATTTAGAAACATGGTGTTGTTCAAAATGTCTTGGTATACTGAAGCAGTAAGAATGTCCTTCACTGGAAGTAAGGGGCCCAACCCAATCCCTGAAAGACAGGTGTGTCCCAATACTTTTGTCCATATTGTGTAGTAACCAAGCCTTTATGTGTTTCTGTTCATTCTGTTACGCTGGTAACAGTAGTTTCATCCAAATGTTTCATCCTCCATAGCTCATTAACTTACAATGCCAAGGAGATCAGCCTACAGTTAAAGGAAGAAGAGGATCAAGAGACTAGAAGTTACTACAAGGTGGAATGGATCATCATCGACCCTGAAGGATTCACTGGTGAGGATGACTGGCTCGGAAATTCCCTTCTCTGTGTGGTTATAACATCAGAATGACCTTACTGATGGAAGAAATAGTCTTGGTTTAACTGGTGCACACATACAATGCTGAAAACAAATATCAAACAATAACACAAATCAGTGTAAAGCTTGATGATGTAAGAAAATGATGATGTATTGGAATCTTTTGGGGAAAAAAAAGCATTTCAAACACTCTGTAGTTCCTCCTGCCCTTAAGATCCATCATCACTTTTAGTGTGACCAGAGTGTCCCTTCAAAGATCCATCCACTGTAAAGATCTTTAGGGTTTTTTACAAAGCATCACTCAAAAGACCCTTTTTTGGCACCTCGGAGGAATGGAACAAAAACACTCAGAAAGAGCTCTTTGCATCTCTTCCCCCCTTCTCAGAAAATGGAGAGTGGGAGATCATTCACAGACCTGCCAGGAGAAACACCTACAAGAACATCCCTATGGACAGCAATAAGCACCAGGACATCACTTTCTACCTCATCATCAAGCGCAAGCCTCTGTTCTACATCGTCAACATCATCATCCCCTGTGTGCTTATTTCTTTTATGGCCTCGCTGGTCTACTACCTGCCTGCTGACAGTAAGTGGCATCCTGATTCAGTACTTTCAGAACTCATTATACAGTAACTCTCTGTTAAGTGAGAAGTACACTATATGGACAAAAGTATTGGCACATTTGACCATTAGATACAGAGACTTTAATATGGAGTTGGTCCCCCTTTGCTGCTATAACAGCTTCCACTCTTCTTGGAAGACTTTCCACAAGATTCTGGAGGGAATTTGTGGGAATTTGTGCCCAACTTCATTCTGTAGAACATTTATGAGGACAGACACTGATGTTGGTGAGAAGGTCTGGATCACAATCTCCGTTCCAGTTCATCCCAAAGGTGCT
>JBBPCY010000142.1:15514098-15528523 GCA_037974405.1 Brachyalestes nurse | reverse complement strand
TGCTTGCTGTCAGCTCTTCTTTGTTTTTGGGTCTGGTGGACCTAATTTTCCTCTTGATAATACCCCATAGATTCTCAATTCTTGATAGCATTGCCATCAAACCAGTTTGGGTTGATTTCTTGACAGTATTCTAATTTTTTGAATTCCTGTTTTTGTGGGTTTTATGAGCTGGAAGCCAAAATTATGTAATGAGCTGGAAGCCCAAATAAACAACTAAGCTCTTGAAATCGTTTAAGTGAATTTCTTAAAGTCTTTGAAATCTTTGTAATCCTTTCCAGATTTATGTAAATCAACAATTATTGCTAATATATCCTCTGAAAGTTCTTTTTGGTGAGGCATGGTTCACATAAAGGTATTCTTCCTCTGCAGGGCAAACACCAAAGGTTTGAGTGTTTTTATCAGTCAGTGTAGCTTTAGTCCACACCTCCAGACTCATTTTCTTAACAAGACTCAAGGTATGCTAACACCTTACTCCAATTAGCATTGTTGAGGTCATTAAGGGTTCAGATACTTTTTCCACTAGCACTATAAGTTTTGAAAGACTATAAGTCAAGAAAGATCAGGATTTCCTTGTGTTACATTATATTTGTCTATATCCTTGACTTAGATCAGATAACAGAGCTCAGAAATTCCGAGAGAGAGAGAGAGAGAGAGAGAGAGAGAGAGAGAGAGAGAGAGAGAAAGAAAGAGAGAACATTGTTTTATGCTTTTATAGTTTTATTGTGTTTTTCTTACCTTTTCAGCTATGCTAAAATTCTACGGGTCCTTGGTTACTCTACTCATGGTGTGTGTTGTCATTCTTGTTAATTAGCTGATACCCTCAGTGTACCCTTATTTTATTTTTATCCATTGCATCTTAATGGGTGGCCTAGGGTGTAAACTGTGAGATATGACAAAGTGCCCCACGGTCTAAACACACCAACAAAAGGGTAATGCATCCTGTCTGTGTGTAAGTGACACTATTCTCTCAGTGTGTCTACTGCTCCCAATCTTTCTCCTCTTCTCCTTTCCTTGCACCTTTTTTTGATTTGAATGAATGTTATGTACCCTTATCCCCAGGCCTAGGACAGCCCGTCTCCCTTTCTCATCCCTCTCTGTCTGTCTCTCTCGCATTCTCTTACTCTCTCCGACAGTTCGCCCACTCTTCCTCCCTCACCAGTGCTCAGTCCCCACACAGGAGCAGCAGCAGTAGCAGCAGAGGGCTGTGTGTGTGCGCTCTATAAATAAAGCAGGCCAGCAGAACAGTGCAGCTAAGGGCTAGCCATCTTTTACATAATCACTCGCACAACAAAGGCATACTGTGTCATCTGCCTCACTCTACATTCGCAAGAGTTCTTATTTTACATCTAAAACTGAGAGGAAGTAGAAATAGAAAGCACGTCAGAAAAGAGGTCAGTGGGTGTTTGTGAAGATGTGGTGTAAAAGCAGACATGGCCTTTAATGCACTGTGTGACAGTCTGGGTGCTGTGTGATGTTCAGTGTGCAGATATGCATGTGGTCTTGTGTGTGTGTGTGACTCCCAATAGAATAGTCACATGTTTTCCCTTGGCGATAGGAGCAGTAAACAGGGAATCTGTACACACCCCCTCTCTGTCACACGTACTCACACACACACACACACACACACACACACACACACACACACACACACACACACACATGTATATACATGAACCCATGCAAGCACTGGTAAAGACTGTAAATGTCTGGTGGTGACAGTTCAGTCTGGTCATATGTGGTGATTCATTCTTTAAGGGCAGCGATGGATGCAATTTCAGCAGCAGCTTCTAGTGTGTGTGTGTGTGTGTGTGTGTGTGTGTGTGTGTGTGTGTGTGTGTGTGCGCGTTTGTGGGGTGATGTATACTGAAAGTAGAAGACCTGAAAGGTTACAGATGAAGCTCCTTTGCTCTAAGTAAGTCAAAGATAGCTGATGAAAGATATGACCTTATTCAGGGTTTCTCTCACTTTCTCTATACTGTCACTCTACCTCTGTCCCTCCTTTCCTATCATATCCTCTTTTTCTCTTTTCCTCTCTCTTCCACACTGTCTGTTCTTTAATTCCTTTCCAGCTCTCCTTTCACTTTTTCCCTGTTCTTTCCTTCCTCCTTCGCTCCTTTCTCTATTAGTCTTTTGCTTCTTTCCTTCTTCAATCACTCACACCTTCTTATCTTTCTGATCTTCTTTCTTTCTCTTTGCCTTCATTCCTTGCCCTATCCTATCCCTCTCTCTTTTTCAACCACACTCTCTTTTCTGTTTGACCTCCTTTCCTTTCTCCTTCTCTCTTTCCACACTTCTCTCACCTTTTCTACTCTGCCTGTTTCCTTCAACTAGCTTTCTTTTCTTCCCTCTTTCCCTTCCCCCTCTCATCTCTCTCTCTTTTCTACTGTCTCTTTCCTTCCTCCACCCCCACCCCTTCTGTATGTCCTGATAAATGAGTGTGTGAAGCTGCTGAAGCTGCAGTACATGTGCTCAGCTCCAGAGAGAAAGCAGTATGAAATGGGAGCAGTGTTGGTGCAGCTGATGGTTAATTATCACTCTCCCCTATGTTCTGTTCCACTGAACCTAGATAACTGCCAGTGGACAAAACATCCTGTAAAACAGTATGTGCCGCAATGCAGACGTCTCTTAACACTGACCTCTCCATAGCACTGACCTCTCCATAGCACTGAGTTGATTTCAAAGCCAGCAATTGCTGTGTTTTGTGTACATTTCAAAATTCAGTTCAATTCAAAGCTGCTACTGTTCCAATCACTGCAGGAATTC
Source organism: Brachyalestes nurse (assembly GCA_037974405.1). Taxonomy (NCBI): domain Eukaryota; kingdom Metazoa; phylum Chordata; class Actinopteri; order Characiformes; family Alestidae; genus Brachyalestes; species Brachyalestes nurse. Next base: position 15,525,760 of record JBBPCY010000142.1, on the reverse strand, counting down.
TAATGAGCCTTCCCACTGGGAAAATGTATTGCTTTATTTCATTCATGGTGATATTCACAATATTCCATAAGTAAAGAAAATGAGATTTTAAAGATCCATTAAATAAAAGGAGATTTCTGACTTTTCTTCAGTCACAGTTCTGTTATCTTGTCAAACCTGAGCACAAGGTGTGACTTTACTAGGATCTCTGGTAAACCTACTGGGTTCTTTGGCTCTGCTGAAATCTCTGAGCAGCAGGACACTTAAGCAAAAATCTTTTTTGTCTTCCAACCTAATCTCAATGTTGTCTGGGAGACACTGCAGAGATTTTTTTTTTTACTTTTCTGAGGGTCTGAGGTCAGGGAAGATTTTGCAAATACATGAGCAAATTCTAGAGAGCTCACCTTCTTCTTCATCTTGACATTCTTGAAAATGGCATGCACTCTCCAGGTCTTGGCGAACATGGCTCCGAACGCTGTTGTGTAGCCCACGATGAGGATCCAAGTGCGAACCTGAAGGGGGACACATCACTTCAGCTGCAATGACTGCACTTAAGAATCCTTTAAGTGACAGTCCACACAGCAAAGCATCATTCTTTTTCTCTTGCTCACTATAATACAAACTTTATGCCACATGGCCCTAAAGACGATGCACATTTACAAAGAATTCACTTTCATTATGAACTGTGAATGTATTTACTATTACTTCCACTACTTAAGTATTAAAGGAGACACAATCATTTAAAAAAAAATTGATACAGGTTACAGCAGTTACAGAAACCCCAAGGGGTAAATTCATTTATAATTTCCTGTAAAAAAAGAAAACAACTATTAAGCATGCACAAATTGTTTTGTTAAATAAGTGATTTGTTTATTTTTAACCATATACACAATATGCTGTAGATATTGTGTTTTGCTGCTGATACTGTTGGCAGAAACTGGCTCCGATTACTGCACGGTTTGCACTCATGAAATCATTTTAGGGGTAAATAAAAGAATTCCAACAAAGAGGGATTTGGCTCTAGCGCAGCCAGCCCTAAGAATAGAGCACAATGCACCAGAATCTTCAATAGAACACTACATAATCTTCAAAAAAGGATCTTATTCTTCTAATCTTATTAACTTTGGGGGGAAAAAATCTCCTTAGCCATGAAGACATTCTTTTGTATCTTCTACTGTTTAACCTGTATTTATACAAACAGCAGTACTTTCAAGCAGCCACCATGCTGAAAAAGAGAATTAAAGAGATTAAGTAAAAACAGAAATAAAGGATCAAAGATTGCACAGCTGTCCTCTGTAATTATTGCTGCACTGCCTTTGGTTTGTCAGGTTTTAGTGACTGGACTGGGTGGAACATTTTTTGGACTCCCAGAGGGCTTACACCTTCACAGCAATCAGAATGTCTTAATTAAACAGAGGTTCGGGCTTTCATGTTCTGACTGGGTCTAGCAAAATAATCCAGCTGGAAGAAAGGTCAGTGTTCTATATCATGCTGATGTCTTGAGAGTGGAGGTGGATTGCATATTGGTAGGAATATAAAAATGCACCAATGAATTTAGATGCATCGATCTAAATCAGGACTGGAACATCAGAATTGAAAATTCTGCATCAAAAAGGGCTTTTAAGCCAAAATAAAACTCTCAGGATATTTTTGATGTGCTGATCAGCCACAAAGTCACTGACATGTTAAGTAAATAATAATATTGATGAGGAACTTCTGGCTATGACAGAAAAGTGTCAGAACACATCCTGCCAAGCATATGGCTGGAGGGGCTCTGTAGCCGCAGACCAGTCAGAGTGCCCATACCGACCAGCACAATATTAAACATCAGAAATGTAATGTGGAGCAATAGAAGAAGGTGGCCTGGTTTGAATCACTTTTTCTTTTACATGATATGCGAGTGTGCACTGGTTTCTTGGGGAAGAGTTAGAACCAGGGTGCAATATGGAAAAAAGGCAAGCCAGCTGTGACAGTGTAATGATCTGGACAATGTTCTCCTGGGAACATTTGTGTCCTGGCACTCGTGTGAATGTTTTATATTGTTTCCTAATAGCAGTGGCCTCTTTCATGACACGACAAAGGGTTCAAGACGTTGACTTGGTCTCCAAATTCCGCAGATTTCAAACTGATGTGTGGGATGTGCTGGACAAACAAGTGTTATCCATGGAGGCCCCACCTCACAACTTACAGGATTTAAAGGATCTGCTACTAATGTCATTGCACCAGATACCACAGCACAAGTTCAGAGGTCTTGTAGACCCATCATGATGTGTGCAGGTGTTTTTAATGTTATGGCTCATCAGTGCATGTTCTCTTTTCCGCTACTGTACTTATAGGCCCTTCAGTAACATTTTAGGATTTGGTATATTTTTTAAACTATATGAATAACACCAAAATAATCAAACTGATTTAAGTGGAATTGAGGTGAAATCTAGGATTTCATGAAGCACTGAAGCATTTCCTGAAGAATCGTAATCAAATTGAGTTGTAAGGTCACAGATTTACACAGATATTCATGCCTCTACTTCTTTGAGATGCCTCTGAAGGACATTTACTACTTACAGTGCACAAGGTCTCAAAAACTCTCTCTGAGACAAAGGAGCCATCCAGGCCGAACAGAAAGATGGAGGCGTAGGAGAGCATCCCTCCCAGGATGATCAGGTTGTTCATATAAGGACTTGACATTTTGATCAGCCTGCAAAGAGAAAAGAGCACTGGGATGACACAAAAGATTCTATATTTCTAATGAAGAAAAAGGAGAAGGGAAAACATTGATTACTTGCAATGTAACTAAATGTAATAAGATTTTATTTGGAAACAATTTGTAACATTTCTATTGGACCATTTGTCATGAAATATTGTCACAGTGTAAGAGGCAGCTGGCCTTTAAAAATGTATATAAAATGAAAAGGACAGTTAATTGTTTTGTTTTATATTCAGCAATAACTTATATAATGTGGAATAGATATAACTGTAAATGTAGATCTTTTATTTAATATTTCGATTCGTAATATTGAACTTGAAAAAAAGTAGAGTTGATTTTCAAACATTTTTGCTGAGTTTTCTGCCATAAGATCACCTTAGAAAAAGAAGTTATTAATATTATAACAATTATATTCTCCTTTCTTATTCGTTTTAAAATGATCTACAGCTCTACTCATCATTTCAGACATATATTTTTTAAAGCTGCTTAACTTTCCTCTAATTATTTAAATGCTGTGAAGTTTCAGAGCGACTGTTAAAATAATCTTTTATCTGCAACCCAGCTGGTTTTGTACTGAGAACACACCAAACTTTTGAAAGGTTGTGTTTGATTGTAAGTCCTTACTGACCTGTGATTGCGATTTTTGATGTTGAAAAAGAGGAATGCGCCTGCCATGAGCATGCCCAGTATGGTGATGGTGGACAGGATGCTGTATAGAGGCACATTGATGTGTCGGCGCTGTAGATGCACGAATGTCTGGTCCTTCGGAGGCTCCCTGCCTGAAACAATATGGCAACACACATTATGAGAGTAATGACATACACTCAGTGAGTCATCAGGACGTGTGCCATGCCACTTTTATACTGCACTTTTATAATGCCATGCCAAGGCAGGAAACATAATGATGAAACATATTCAGTCTTCAGAAAAATGTCTGAGAATGGCACAAACTGGCCAGTTACATGAAGGTGAGTTACTGCAAAGCTTAAGCAGAATTTTGCTAAACATTCCAAAGATTCTTGTAATGACCAGATATGTGTCTGGCTTTACTGGACAGTCAGAACTATGAGAGTTTAAACAGTTTCAAGGTCCTGAGAAACCGTTTGGTTTACTGCAACATAATGGCCTTAAACACCATTCAGATGCAAATGATCAAGACTCTATTTATTTAACAGGCCTTTTCAAACGTCCCTTTATTCAGTGTTTGTGTTCTGTGTTTGCGGTCAGTGACCACAGTGTTTAGTCACTCATTTTTTGTCCTTTGCTTACTTTGTGTGCTTTTGTCAGTGTTCCAATCGATTCCTATGGCTTGTCTTACAAAGTTCTATTTGAGGAAGTACCTGACGTAAAGAGAAGCATTTTCCCTGAAAACACTGTGTGTGTCTGTGTGCGGGCTGAACGAGGGGAAAATAAAAAATAAAAAACAAACAAACAAACCCCCCAGAAAACTCCAAGGATCAAACAAATGACAAAGAATGTCAGGTCAAATTAGCATTATAGTAAAAAGGCTAGTGAATTATTCATCAGGCCATACTTGCGACTGAAAAAGGGAGGGATATGGACATCTCCACACAAACACACACACACACACACACACACACACACACACACACGCTACCCCACACTGTTTTACCTTGGAACTTGATGGTGTCATTGATAAGGTCCAACACGTCGGCGATGGCGTTGTACTCTCCCACCTTCACCTCCTGGCCCTCTGTAGGAGACAGAAGCAAAAAGGACAGCTCTGATAAGAACAACAGTCTGTTTCACTCCTTTAATCTGAAATTAAACAAGACAGTGAATGCATCCATGGAATGGTGGCCAAAGCTTTATAGCAAAGAGTTAGTCAAACTTCAGTGGTCATTCAGTACTTTACACACCAAGTACATCCTGCAATACACTCTTCATTTTATGAACAATTGGCCTTTAAGCAGAGGTGTCCAATTTGAATGCTAAATTGCAAGAGTTCAGCACAGTTCAGTGATTTCCCTGCACTGAACTCTTTCATTCAGCTCAGCAGTTACCAGGTCTAGCAGGTGTGTTAGAACAGCAGGGCTCCAGCTGGACTCCTCTTACACTTAGGAAGAATCTACTTTTTACGTTTCTTGTCACGCACACATATAAAAGCCCAGGTATGGAGGTAGCCATTGCTCAACCATTGAGTCATCACTCTTCACCCCGCCAGGCCATTTCTCCAGAACTGTGAGAACTCCGGTTGCTTACCGTCTCTTGTGTGTGTGTGTGAGAACACGGATTCTAGTGGGAATCTCTACTCTATATTGGAGGCGTTCTCAGATCAAAGTGTGTGGACTATCTACTCTCTCATGTAACTCCACGATTGGGTTTCTCCTCCACGCTACACTGGTTGGCACTCTCATTCCTGACATTTCTATTGCAAAGGCCTTCTTGTTACAGAAATCTTCTTGATATTGCAGAACATTTTCTTCAAGGTGATGTAAACTGCTTCTTAATGTACCAGAAACCGTTTTGTTGTTCCAGAACCCTTCTTGCTGATGCTGAGTCAGTCTTGGTGTTGCACAATTCTTCTTGTTATTCCAGAATCCTTCTTGTTGCTCCCAAATCTTTCTTGGTGTTGCAGCTTCTTGAAGAATCCAACTTAAAAGAGTCCAGAGCAAAAGACATCAATATCCCCTGGAAAAGCCATCAATTGTAGAACATATTTTAACTGTGGAGATCACAATTACAAGACGGAACGGAAACAAAATTCACTCTATGTGTGGCTAATCATTCTAAAACAAGAACTGGAGGCTGGTAACAGACAATGATATGAAAACACAGTCACATTAACATTAATCCATCCATGAGAAAAGGGTGTTGGAAAAAAAATAATGCAACAATAAAACAAAAGGCCTATTGCATATTAGCCCTTGTAATTAGATATACATATGATGTTATGAGTCTGCAGGTCTCATAAAAATGAATTTCAGTGACAGTAAATCCCAAATCGAACCAGAAGTGCTATCAAACAGCAATATTAGTACTTAGTATTTGTCCCAGGTGTGTGCTTTAATCCTGACTATAGATTGACTGAGGCACACATAAAGACCATCTCGTGTCTCCCAAATTCACATTAGAGATTAAAAATGAGGGATCTAAAAGTCAGCCCAGCCTTTATGTTTATGGATCTTCAAGAAATACCAGTTAGAAGTCCCCAATAAAAATAGCCCTGTAGTTGGCTGCTGAACATAAACATGTGAGACAAAACTGGCTGGGAGAAACAGTCAGTTGAAAACAACTATAGGGTAAAAACCAATGGCAATAAATCTGACACATTCCCCTGTGCTTAAAAAGAATAGAAAACCTGTTCATGAAATGTGAAATGTCATTTTGCAAAACACTTTTATGAATTCTTCAGTCAAGGGTGTTGTAAATTGTAAATTATAAACTATAAATTATTCTATTTTTCCAGATGGAAGAATGTGTGGTTACTAGTAACCAGCATAGTGCTTTTTACAGAATCCTGTTTAATCAAGTGCGGATACCTTAAAGTAAAAAAAAATCAAACACTGGACAAATCAGAGTATAATAGTTATGGTTAAAAATGTAATAGTATCAGAAAGTATGTAAACATTTGAAACCAGTTAATCACTGGTAGATGTTAATGAAGCACATAATACTAAAAAAAAGACTTTTAGTGTTTTGTTGTGTTTCTCTTTGGTGAAAGGCTGGAGATGACTCTGGGGTGCTGTACTGCTGTGTTATCAAAATGTGCACCCGTTTTTCTTAAACTGGTGTTAATGAGCTTAAAGTGGTGTTAATGAGAACAGATAAGTGCAAAGAGCATTTTTTGCAAAACTGCAGAAATCTGCAAAGAAAATGTTTGATCAATGAAAATCTGAAACACACCACAAACTTTGGTGCCATTTGGTTTGCACATTTTCAAGTATGGTATAAATGTCCAAATATTTCTGGTGCCCTTGTATATGGAGTCATCTGCCCTGGGACTTCTATTACTGAGTTTTGAGAAACATCCCAGAAAGCATGATACAGATGCAGCAGATAGGTTATCAAACTGGAGTATTCCTTTCAGCAGGTCAAATCTTGTGAAGTATATACCTTTTCCCTTATTTTCTCTTTTTTTCTTCCCTGCTGTTCCTCTCCTACAGACAAGCAGAGGTGGCCTAGACTGTAAAGCTGTCTGTGCTTGTTATGGACCACTGAACGGTCAGCCATGCAGGCCAGCTCTCTCTCAACTGTGCCGCCAATACACCATTAAAGGCCACAAGAGCACTGCTAACTGCAAGCTCTTGCGGCCTGGCATCCTCAACCTCTCTGTCTCTCTCACATAAACACACTCACACACACCACCCATTAGCAGTCACAGTGCCAAGTGTCTACTTTAAACCCTCCCGCACCCTTAACCTTGCTTTAGAATGGCTTTTCATGCAGGGTGTTTGCACAGAAAGAGAGGTTCGGTGGCAAAACATGGCCTGATGGGTTCATGCATGCATGCAGTGCTTAATGGCTTCTCCAAGACACGTTGCTCCTATCAGGTGAGGAAAACTATCGCCTGCAGTCACTGAGCATCAGCTTCCAGACATTATGTTATCATGTCATTTATAATACAGAGGTGGATGTGCAGAGCATATGTCAAAAGTGCTATTACTGCTGGTCACAATTCACGACCTGATTTTTCAAAATGATGAATCACTTAATAAATCAGAGCCTTTCAGTGTACAGGTTTTGAAAGCAGGTAATAAACTTGCTTTGAAAATAATCGAAGTATGCCAATAATAAAGTGACAGTTTTTGGAAAAGAAATGTATACAATTTTCCGCTTCAGTGTTACTACTTTATATTTTGCAATGATGCTATGAGTCTAACAAATTATACCTCACCAATTAGCACTACGCTAACGGCCTAAATCATCACACACTCGCCTCAAACAATTATGAAATCTAAACAGGCATGTTTACGAGGTTTCTACCACTGAACCTTTCAAAAAAGACCTTTCAGAGTAAAAATACTGTCACAGGGGTCATCGGTGTAGGAGAGGGGCTGGCAGGGAATGCAATGTTACATTAACTTACACTGGAATTTAAAAATGTTTTTTTGTTCTCCTATATGTATGCCTTCCAGAGATGGAGGGTTTGTTCTGATAGTGACAATACATTCGGCTTAATCAAGAGGTCATGATTATTAAATCTGGTTTATAAACTGCCCCCTTGCCCCTCCCGTGCACAAATGGAACTGACCGCAAGAGGTATGAGCGAGGGACAGATGGGTGGAAGAAATGAGGAGAGAGCTCAGTCTCTCTATCAAACATGCAGCCTGGGCATACCGACCAAAAGATGGAAGAAGAGAGTGAGAGAAAGAAAAGAACGAATGAAAGAAAGACAGGAAGAGTTTGGGTTTGTTATCAAGAAAAGAACATCTAAAATATAGATTTGCCTCTGTATGCTGCGCGTGTATCTGTGTGTATTTTGTGACAGAGAGAGAGAGAGAGAGAGAGGGAAACACAGAGAAAGAGGGCAGGAGAGAGATAGGAACACTGCCTTGGGCCAGTGTGCCTCTCTTGTGATTGCTCTGTTGAAGCAGTCGCGAGTCCTCTCCACTGCACTGTTGATAACATTTTTTTTTTTTTTACCACTTATCCCCAGACTGCCAGTTGCCTTCGAATAGACAGCCAGTTCAATCACCCCAAAGCTTAACAGGACTCCCTGTCCTGGGGCTTTACACACACACACACACACACACACAAACAAACACACACACTCCTACACAATGACGTAACAGGCTATGGGGGATACCTCTGCACAGAGGTAGATAAGGCTGAGTAGAGTGGATAGTGTTGTGGTTGCTGTGGGGTGTGTGTGTGTGTGTGTGTGTGTGTGTGTGGTTTGTGTGCGTGTGTGTGTGTGTGTGTTTGGGTGTGTACGAGTGTGTGTGCGTGGGAGGGAATCCCCTGCTCAGAGATTAAATCTTACCCCAAGATTTAATCTCATCTAACTGAACCCCACCCGGCCTTCCAGAGGCACAGTGGATTAATAACAGAACAGGCCAGAGCACCACCACGCCTGACCCCATTAAACTTACACAGCAGCCGCACAGCTGTGATATATAGCACATACACAGCCAAAACATAGCACCGTGCACATATAACTGCATTAATATATGAACACACTGTCATGGCTCTACAGTTTTACAGACAATAACGGAAAACGACATGGTCATATCAGCCGAGAGATTTAAAAAAGCATAACTTCCAAGCATAACATCAAACTACCTAACATAATTTACTATGATGTAGTGGTACTACTAAATGTCTTACTGCTGAACCCTTTATAAAACTCACAGTATGATACTTAACATTATTTAACACTGGAAATATGTAGTGGTGAACTCCTTCTAGATGACATTCAACAGCATAGATTCTGAATGTTTAGCAATTAGTTGACTGCCCCGTTTAAGGCAGGGGACAATGAATAAAATACACTGAATACAAAGGGTACTTATGTATTTAATATAAAATAAGATGTCAGAACATAAATCAGCCTTGACATTAAGAACCTCTAACAGGTGACAAGCTGACATTACTTTGATGAAATGGCAAATGTCAAGTGAACAGTCAGTTCTTGATGTTTTTGTGTTGACAAAGAGTTTTATGTTGACTTGGTCTCCAAATTCTCTAGATCTCAATCTGATCATGCATCTGTGAGAAGTGCTGGACGGACAAGCCCTATTCACGGAGGCCCTACTTCACAACTTACAGACTCCAGCATACCAAAGGTATTGTGGAGTCTATCCTGGTGGGTGGGTCTAGCCTAGAGGGTGGTAGTAGTCTAGAGGGTAAAACACTTGCCTGTGAATCTGATGACCACAAAGTCGCACTTTCTACCATTGTGTCCTTCTACCATTGTGTCCTTCTACCAAAATGCCCTTTACCCTTTATATCTTTATGAATCAGAGCTGTTTTGGGACCTACACTAAATTACACTAGTGGTTTTAATGTTATTGTTTGATCTTCATCATCAAGCAATATGTAAACTTCTATAGAAATATTAATCAATTCATTTGATCATATTCTATCATCCTTATCCTTGTTGTACTCCATGACGTATCACTCCTATTCTAGGGTCAATCTTATTCCAAAAAAATAAATAAATTGGTCTCACACACCCCTTAGAGGGAAATCTCTTAAAGCGAGAACAAATCACTGAAAACAAACTGAGAACACAATCAAATATAAAAATACCTAATAGCAGGACAAATTAAATCAAACTAAAATCAATCTAATAGTGTCAGTCTAATAGTGTGTATCATTAATTTGCAGAACCTCTGCTCTACACCTCTAATTTGTACAGATTTAGCAGTGGATTGCACTGTAAACTGGAACAAATACTTGGCACACTTACCCTGAAACTGGGTAAATTTGATGGTTCCCATGCGCTCCCCGTTCCTGAACATCACTTGTCCCTGCAAAAACACACATAGCATAACTTCAGATGAACTGCACACAAGGCATACAGAGACAGCATCCATTAACAAAGATTTCAGTGCTCAGTAATTCATATGGTTATGGCTAAACACATATGGTCTTACTGAGAGGGATGCTTTTGTATCTTTGATTCCTGGCACAGTGACAGACTGCAGTGTATACCTACAAGTCTGCCATGGTCCATGCTCCTGAACCCATTTATTAAATTAGCGGTGGCTAAATTGATCTCTTTATCGAGGCAAGCATAATTAATAGTAGCAAAACTGATTGGCTAAATATTAAGAGAACATGTGCCGGTCCCTAAGGAGGTCATGAGATCCATTCCCTAGAGGAGGTAAAAAAAACCAGTATGCAACTATTTTGGATAGTGTAGTTACACAGGCTTAAATGGATAATGGGGTTTGGTCAGTGCACTGAATGCATTAGCTCCGCCATATTGTGCATCAAAATACAATACAAAGCTCATCAAACATAATGAATTAATGGATGTTTGACAGGTCAATGTGAACGACCGATCGATAAATGAAAAACAGGTACTGTAACTAGCAAGCATCATCCATAAAACCCCATCATTTTGTCAAAACATTGTCTCATGCGGCCATTATCTAAGTGTTGAGCAAAGGCCATGTGCTATCTGTCTGCCCACTGAGCTGGCTAATGAGCCGTTTAGCAGGATTGGGGATCACTCGCTCCGGCAAAATAACAGGTGAGAGGCATACAGCATTACCATGGCAATGATTAGAAGCCCATTAGTACCCTGGGAGGGGACTGAGAGCCCATCTCATCTCTAAAGGCGTCCTGCTTTGAAGTGCAGAGCAGGCTGGAGCCCTTTATCAGGCTCTTCTTTGTTTTCGATGCTCTGATGTGGGCGCTCTGGATAAACCCTCGCTGTGGTTAAAAGCATTATGGTGTAGTTTACAGATATCCGTGTAAATGCTATGTAGCATAAATCACATTATTCTCCATAAAGTCAAGCCCCTGGTATTCTGATGTGTTAACCCCTTACACCTTAGGGTTATCATTCCATTATTGATCGTTGCGCTTAATTTGATATTATCATACAACTAATGTAAGTTATGTAGGTACGAGAGTGATGAAGTAAAATGTTGGCTGACATATTGGCGGTCACGCCTGAATGGGGAAATAAATGAGAAAAACTGAAACCAAAAGCATACAGTTATTTTGTAGTCATAGTCCTAGTTAGTCCAGCTGACTTTTCACCAGTGAACCGTTAGTTTATAACACTGACAGTAACAAAAGAACAATAACCAAAGCATAGTTTTACTCTGATTCTTTCTTACTCTTAGTTCACTGAAACAAAGGGAGAAATTCAGCTGTGAATGAAAGGGTGAATTCTTAACCTTCGGTCCACACACTGCAAAAACTCCTGATCTAACCAAGACTTGGAATCTTATTTCTAGCCTAAAAAGTCTTCTTGATCTTTTTTTGAGAATAATATACTATATAAGAGCAGATTTGTAAGATTATTTAGTTTGTTTTAAGATATTTTTTCCTATTTCA
>JBBPCY010000142.1:15491952-15512277 GCA_037974405.1 Brachyalestes nurse | reverse complement strand
ATTCCATGTGTTCCTTCATCATTTTGTTTGTTTTCAATATTAATCTACAATGTAGAAAATAATAAAAACAAAGAAAATTTTAATGAGAAGGTGTGTCCAAACGTTTGACTGGTAGTGTATATAAAAATTATGCCACTGTAATTTGATTTAAGCAGCAAAGCAAAATCACAGTTAAGCTATTGAACTCTAAGGGGTTAGTTTCCCAAATGGGAATTAAACCCAGTCCTGATTATATTTCACTTGAAAGGGGGAATTTCCATTCAGAATGTTGTATATGCTATGTACAGGACCAGGCTTAAGCCATATCTTGGCTGGTGCGAGTGAAGAGGAAAAGTTAAAAGTTAGTGGCCAGCCCTGTTGTACACTTCTTCTTGAGGTACAGCTTTTCGACTCCCAGCTGAAATACACTCCCTCCCCACTGCCACATACAAGCCTCACCAGTGACAGCCCAGGCCTCTGACAGCAGCCTGTGGTGTGATTAGTGTGCATGCGTATGTGCATATATTTATCTTCTTACCAAATCTCAGTGCATGCTGTGACGCAGACTGTCTTCAGCCACCATAAACCCCAAACTTGTTTTTTCCTACTTCTATACAGCCTCTTTATCCTCATCGTACAGCTGCTGTATAATCACATAATTCCCATAATAAACTGATCTCAATATCTCATTTTTGATTACCTTTTAAACATTAAAGGCGGACTGTAACTAGTTACATTTGCTCCTCACAGCAAGTCAAGTACTGATGGTTGATTTTGTACTGCCCTCAGTATTTTTCAAACAATATTCATTTCAAGTTTATTTGTCTAATCTACTCTGTACTTATTACTCTCGCTAACATTTAGTTACTAATTGCATTTTGTGTTTATATTAAGTTGGTCTACTGGACTGCTTTTGAGACCCCTATGACAGAACAGTAGTACCTAACAAGCTTCAATCCCTGACAATAGTTATTGGATATGCTAAGAAGTTCTGTAAGCTAATCAGAACTCACTACCTTTGCAGTCATACTTGAATTAAAGATTTGTTGTTGCATTTGTGTGAATCATTATTTTACCAAAATAACACTATTTTACTTGTGTATACAATTAGGCTACTCTACACACCAGAGAACATCACTATGTCCAAGTTGATTATCCGGGCAGCAGGTCCGACTCCAGTCTTTAGAAGAAAATGTCATTTTAGTCTCATCATTAGCACGTAGCTGCTGTGTTGAACTAAAGCAAACTCCTAGTAAAACCCAGACAGGTTAAAAATACTGAACTTTTCATTAGGAATAAAAGCGCCACTGCAGTGTAAAAACACAGAGATAAAACTTGAAACTAGCCAATCTGAATGAACTAGCCAGCATAACCAAATTTAGCTACCGCTTTTCATACTAGCATGACTGTAATGATCCACGACACTCACCTTTGACTACCACAATGCTACTCATGATAACACATTTCCTCACGTGTTCTATTTCTTAAATGGCTTGGCAGTGAAGACTGCGCATGATCGCAGCGAAGCTGACACTAAAAGACACAGAACATAGAAAAAAAATGCTTTATATTCATTTACCATTTTATGGGCTGGTGATCCTGATTCAGCCTATTTTATTTGAGTTGTTATTTCTCAGGCTTAACTTTCGCAAGTCATCCATCTTGAGCCTGAGGCAAGTTTCAGGTCAGTCAACATGCTGACTTGAGGCCCCCTCTCTTCAACAAACCTCTGCTAAATGTATTAGCCCTCAGTTATATGCAGGTGCAGGTATATTGCTGTCTGCAGAATAGCGACATGGACCGCCATTCTTGCTAGCAGCAAATGGATTCTACTATCTGCAGGCCTACAGGCATCACCTCTGAGAGGCAGGCCTGATGATAAGTGTGTGTGGACAGCAGAGTAGTGGTAGGGGGTATGTAAACTCAAAGCAGGTGTGAAAGTCTAATCGATGCTCCACTTTCTCTCTTTCAGGGGTGCAGCAGAGCACGGTCGAAAGTGCTAAAAAGCTTTATGCTGACTGATGATTCGTCTATGTCTGTGACCATTCAACAAACAACTAATGGATCTTGATGTGGTTGTAATGTGCAATCTGATGTTTACTATGCTTTAGATAAAAGTAGGACCACCTACTGACTTACTTATAAATCTTTTAAAAAGTAAGTTAATCCTTTTAAGTAAATTTAAAGGGCACCGTGAATTGTAATAGGTGTTGTCTACAAGTTCAAGACAAAGGAGAAAATGCAAGCCCAGTAATCAAATTCCTTCCCTCTTTCAGAAAGAGAATTTGAGAAATTGTGAAAGGATTCACTAGACAAAATGCAGGTGAGTTCTAAGAGTTTAAACAGTATTATTCCTTTGTAAAATATTCTTTTTACATGTTTTCAGCATAAACCTCCATCTAGCTATTATGTCTGTCGCCACTGTTAACAGAAGTCTCTCTAAAACATTACACCACTAATTTACACCTGTTCTTAAGAGGTGAAGAAAATGAATGCAAAACCAACCACCAAAACACCTGAAAATTGATAAGAATATGTAATCAGCCACACGCGCAATGTCTCCATCCATTCTTAGTGATTGCAGTATCGCCATCCATTTTTAGTAATTCTCCTCCCATGTTCTGTGCAATTTTGCTTTAAATGAATATGTATAAGGGAGAGAAATACTCTTTGCTCATAAACTGTGCATAAACTGGCTCATACGGGAGTTTCATACAAAACAAGCTTGCTTTTGCAGTCAGAATGCATCCTATTAGTGCCTGAACCTGCTACAAAAGGCTTAGTACATCTGGCTATCAGCGTGACTGCCAGCAGCTCAGGCTTCTAGAACAATTTACACGTCAATGTTGAAGAACTGGCAGTCATAGCAAGGAAATGGCAACGTGTGCAATAATACATTGGTTGGCTGTTTGGGTTTTTTTTGCCTTTTAATTGATTGTTCATTATTTGTCTGATGGCGTCTTTGCAGTTTGTTGCTGGTTGTCCTCTTCCTTCTCTACCTTCAACTTTCTTTTCTAAGGTATTGCTTTTTTTTCTAATATGTCCAAGAAAAGATTATCTAGATTTTAAATTTTATTATTGAAACCACCTTTAATAGAGAAATGAAATACCCTTTTTGACAATGTTCAAGTAAAACCAGGTGTTTTAAAGAGCAGGTCATGGTTCTTAAAAGAGTAGTACTATTAGCAGAATGAGGAACGAAGGCGATAGAGGCTCAGTAGTAAAAGCTAGCTGGCTGTCCTCCAGTCAAAAGCTCAGCAGTGGTGCACCCTTCCACCTCTCATTCGGAGTGATCCGGCCTCCCCAGAGGCTTTGCTAAGCTAATGTTTTACTTCCTGAAGCGTGCTGCCACTCGATCAATAGACCTGCTTGGCGGTTTCAGAGCCTGACAGAGAGAGGCGAGAAGGTAACATTTGCACCAGCAGAGCTCCACACAACCATACGCAGGGGGTGGGAGTGCATTATTAGTGCCAGTGAGGAATCACAGAAACTGCATGGAAAAATGACCCTTGTGGGGATAATTGTGAACATGATTTCAAGAAACTAAGAGAGGACCTCATCTCCATGTGCACCATTAAGTCCGTTATAATGGGAAAGGGTGTGGCTAGAATCCAGCACTAATTCTGAAAACCGGTCAGCAAGGTCATACACTGTGGAAAAAGAAATCATCTCTGTGTATGCCAACACACCAAAGAACCGTTCTGGCGTAAATACCTTACACAGTCTTTTTCTCTAAACTCTTGTTTTGCCTTTCTGCCGATGTTGTTGCTCTTTTTCTTCCTTGAGAGCTGTTTGTTTTGCTGCTGTGATTTCCCCTCCATTAGGCCTGCAGTGGCGTGGAGGGAGGGGTGGCTGTGATCATGTGGGGCCCGTGGCAAGTGGTGCTGGCAGGCTGAGCTTCTAAGATGTACTCCACAAGGGAGGCACAGAGAGAGAGAGAGCTGATGAGATATAACCTCTAGCTAAGAGCTAAAGAGGGTCAGCTATAGGACAATTTGTACCCACATCCCCCCAAGAGATCCACACCCCCCTTTATCCAAATCAGTAATCTCAGTGTACATTATATTAGCCCTCCGCATTACTCATTGCTCTTGCTGCAGCTTTTACATTTGCTGTCTCAAGCTTTGAAGGCTTTTTTCTTTTCTTGAGCTGTCTCCCATTCTTCCAGTAACACACACACACACACACACGCACATACAAAGCATGTCTGCAGGCAGGACGCTCCCTGCATACCAAATGCGTCCAGTGCTCCCCAGCTCTCATCTTTGCTCTCTTGCCATCTCTCTCGCTCTCTCTGTGTTTATTCTGCTAGATTGTGTGTTTGTGCTCCTGGCCTGCCATTCCAGGTACTGTTCTCACCCCTCCCCCTGCCTCAATTCTACCACCTTCATCCTCAGACCTGTCCGCACTGCTAATATCTTGCCCTTGCATGTTGACACTGCCTCAGCTCTCACTCGCTAATCACAGAATGGCCTTTATAATATTTGCGCCTGAGGAAATGTCGCTTGACATCTCGCTGCAAAACGGCACGCATAGATCTTGCTAGCTGCTCGCAAAAGCGAGTGCTTTTTAGAGTGAGCAGCTCACAGGGATGCCAAGATTTTGAAACAGGGACTCTTTAGACAGCTGCATGGCCCCTGGGGTAAAAGCATGCCTTCAAAGGACGAGTGCAATGTATAGAGGCCTTTCTCCACAAAAAACATGTTCTCTAAGTCTCACTGGAGATCGCTGTTGTTTTCCCTAGCACATTTCCCTGATTTCATGAATTTAGATGAGGCATCCTAAGGAGCATCACAGTTCATTAGGGACCCGGCTGACAACCTACATTTCACAATCGCACAGAGAAGGCTGACAGAGAAACAAGGTCTCACCGTCACTCCAAAGAAGTTGGTTTCGTTCATGACGTCCAGCACCATCTTTCCCACCTCCCGGTCGTCCACAGTCATGTTGTGGTAAATGTCGTGCCTCTGCTTCTGCTGGAGAAGCTCCATAACTCGGTTCAATGTCTTAGCGATCACCCAAATGCCATCGTAGGCAAAGCCATGGAATTTGCTGGCCTCTACTCCTTTCTGCTCCCGTTCCCTGGTGTACTCCCGCTCATACTCCTGGGGTGTCTGAATACAGAAAGAAACAACGAAGCTGTCTTAGATGCAGCTGATGCTGTACATACACTGCTGAAGGGTTAACATCATTAACTGGTTCCCTTCAACTGTTAAGGGGCTTCTCTTTTAAACAAGTCTGAGTTGGTTTTAAGTGAATAGACAGTCTGGATATTTGGTTTTAAGTGAATAGACAGTCTGGGTATTTGGTTTTAGGTGAACAAACAGTTTGAGTATTTGGTTTTAAGTGAACAGACAGTCTGGGAATTTGATTTTAAGTGAACAGACAGTCTGGGTAGCTAGTGCTTTGCAGCAAGTGCGTCTAGACTCTGTGGTGACGAGTGATGAATCTGCGGTGATTGTGCTTGGAGCAGTTAGTGGTCTGCATTATTTCTAGGTCCACCCATACAGCCAGAAGAGTAACCAAACCCAGCATGGGTACTCAAGTATGGTACATGCAGAAATTACAACAAAATGCATATTTGTGGATTTGTAACCATATTGTACTGTGCTATCACAAATTATACAGATTAACTCAACACTTTAGCATGCCACTGTATCTATATATTTTCTGTAAGCTATAACCACTGTAAGCTATAACCTTTAGGAGCATTCTGATGATACCTGTTCAAACTCTCTCAAGCCAGCACTGTGACAGAAAAGACCTCCTCTAGCTATCATCACTTCTGCCACAAAACAGAGTCACACATTACGCACAGCTGGCCAATCAATATCAAGAACTGACTGGTCCACTGTGGGTGACCAATCAATCTTGGTATTGATTGGTCAGCTACTCTAATATTCAATTTTGGTTGTGGGAATGCTGATTGAATTCGAACATCCTCATTGAGCATTAAGAATGTCCAGTTCTCTTAATATCAAGTATTTCTTAAGCGGAAGGAATGTAAGCTCCATTTAGAGACATTTACCTAACATTAACATTAAAGTCCATGTTAGCAGTGAGAAAGCATTGGAGAAGTGCTGGAGCTGTATAAAACTCAACACAAAGGACACCACAATCAGAACACGATCTCAGCCTTTTACATTTTCTCAAATCGTTTTATTTGTACCTTCATGTCAATCAATATATTAACCCGTCCACTGTGGCACACACTGCATTAAAAAAACTGTTGTCTGAACGCCCCCCTTAAAGAGTCATAATTCCACTGAATTCACATATCACACAGTTATGTACACTAACTAGTGAGTGAAATCAGACCTTAAAGCCCTAACACTAACAAGAATGTTTTTATCTTGCTGGATTCATTTATTCTGAATCGGAAATAGGATAGCAGGATCAAATTCATAATTGGAATTTAAGTATAATCACTTTTTATAGTGTCTCCCAGGCATACAAACCTTCTCCCTATTCAGAAATTCAGAATGGTACATATCCAAGGTCTTATTTCTGTAATACTACAGACTAAGGTTATCATCATTTCTTCATTATTATTCCATCCTATTCCTTGCCTTTGTTATGTCAACTCACTGTGTGTTTTTGAGCAATGCAATCTGTCAGAGACGGTATTAGATCACTGTACTTTCAAAGGTACTTTTTGATGAAATGATGTACGATACCACACACAGACTCACCCGTCCAGAGATTCCTTTGATCCGCTTCGCACTGAGAGGCTCAAAGTCCACACTTATGTATCCCTCCATGGCTGTCAGAAGCTTCTTGGTGGTGCAGTTGGTGGAGTTTGCCTGCTCCCACCAATTGCCTTGGTACCATCCGGGAATGATCCACTGGTACTTACTGCCATACATGTTCAGGTTATAGGCCTGGAGAGCACAGAGGTGCAGATGGGATTTGTAGCAGGGATTTGATGAACATTTGACTCTCAGCTCAAAATGCTAACACAGGTGCTTGATAAGCTGCATATGTTTCGGCTAAAGGTCATCTGTATGTTAGCCGGGTCTGTGAATAATGCTAATAAGGCAAAGCTCTTAGCTCTAGCTACTGCAACAAGAGGTTTGGAAGGAAATACTTACACAACAGAAGACTTTAGAGGCCAGGTTTTCATCAAACTGGCCAATGATGATCCTCACGTCATTGTCCTACAGACACAGTGGAAAAAACAAGTAGTTTCAGTTTTGTGTACTTTGCAACAATGGCAATAAAACTTTGCCTGCGAAAGCTAAACGAGGCGCTGCTGACAACAGAAATAAGCAAATTTCTATGTCGAAAAAATTGCATCCTCAATTCCGAAGGGAGAGTTCAGCACAGACTAGCTCCTGACAGAGCTGGGAAGTGTGCATTTTCTAAAACTTGAAGGTGTTTAGCTTGGCTGGGCAAGGCTATATTATGCTGAGGGTCTCCATCCGTTACAGGGCAGACATTAATGTCAGTACTGAGAATTGTTTGATATCCAAAAGGGCCAGAGGAGAGCTCTCCATCAGCACCCCGACCACACACTGCATGATTGAGTCGGTAAATAATTCAGCCCGCTCTCCAGCATTGTGTTTCCACCTCGTCTGGTTCCGCATCGCAGAAGATCAATCTATCAGCAGCAGCTCAGTACACTCCAGCACCGCAGACACCCTTCAGACGCTCCTCCGCACACTCATCCACCAGCAGATAGTAAAGTAGCATAATCTGAAGCACTTTCATGTTTAGAATGTCTGCTGCCACAGATGGTGTGTTGGCCCATTTAAAAAACGGCATAGATGTAGCACAGCGCTACTTACAAGAAAACAAATATGACTTTGTTGTTGATCTGTAATAGCTCTAGTAGAAGAGGAAGGACTGGTTCTGGCTGATTTATATATTAATATAGCTGTTTATCATGACAACAAATATCAACCCTTTAAACGTATCTTAAAGCATCCAAAAATCAGACTGAATGAGCCACATTTGAACCCATGAATTACTCAATATACATATGCCTATGATCACTTTACAGTACTTTAACTCTTTATTAACGCTCCAGCTCTTTAAAAACAACTGTGCTGTTAGTACAATCATCTCTGAATTTCATGCTGCTCCCATGGACCACCAAGTGAACTGACAAAGTAAAATCCAGAAGGGCTGACAGCTCATTTTCTTAACTAGGACTAAGAAAATAAGCTGTCAGCTAAAAGACAGCTAACAGACTAGTGGTTCCTCTTTTGATATCACAGTCTTTGAATTAATTACTGTATCATTCACTTTAAAACTGTAATATCAAAAAGTAAAGAACATCACTTGAATATGGATTCCTGCTTATAGTGGGCTATGAAATTTGGCTTCCACATGCTGTTTGTATAGAATTGTACACCAATGGTTGAATCCCAAAGGCTCCTTTTCAGACATATTTAATACTGTTTGTGGATTTGGGATCCCATTTAGCATCCAGTCCCAGTGTGAGGAAAGGGATGTACTCGATTAGCTTGGTGCTAATAGTAGAAACAGTCATGGAAACTTCTATTTTCATTGCAACAGTAATATGTAGTACTAAACAAGTAAAAAGGAAAGGTTTAGTATTAAACATTGTGGATTTTTTTCCTTTTTTTCTAATTTCATAGTTGTTTAGAAAGACATGAACGGATACAATATTTAGTTATTAGCTGTTTTGCTCTATCCAAGGACTGTATTTGCCTGAAGGTTATTATATTTGCATTGAAAGAAATAACAAGCCCAAGGGTGAACTATTTACTGTCCAGCTTTTATTTAAACAGACAGAACTATAAGAGACCCAGCCAAAGTTATCAGAAATGTGCACTAATGAGCAGTATCAATTAGCTTTAGTATAAAGACTGGGCTGCAGCTCTTTCCCTGGCAGCACTCACAACCAGCACAATACAGTAAATTCAGCATTGAAATCTGCATGGTGTGTGGCCTAACAGTCTCACTCAGCTTCCTCCTAGAACCTCAGAGAGTGCCTTCAAAAGGGCCATGCTCACCACAATACCTCCACAGCACCATGCTGGAGCCAGAGAACATGCTGGGAGATTGGAGCTTTTGTGTAAAACACTCATGATTCCCTTTTCAGGGCCTTCTGCTCGCTTCCCAAACCCGAGTCTCTGGAAACCCTGCGCTAGCCCCTCTGGTGCAGGCACTTCACCTGAATTCCTCCAGCTGTGCAAGTGTTTCTAGCTATCCTGCAGTGCTGGCAATGACGTACTCCTTCCAGTCTAGTCAAATAAAGCCTGTATCCATGCCAGTGCACCAAACTGTTCTCACCCTTTTATCTTTTTTTCCCTTTCACTGACTCCATTGTTGTGAAATTTTCCCACAATGACGCAAACCACAGTGGTATGTGTGGTGCCAGGTCACAATATTTTGATTTATCGGTGTAGCTTGTGCTAAACAAGAAGATTTGCCTGGGAGGTTAAGGATAATTACAGCATTTATTTGTTAAAAGGGCCCTTCTTCTACATTATTTGCATTTCAAAAATATTTTTTGTGTGCTTGTTATGTTTGTGTGATTCATCCACCAGAAACAATTTATTCCACATTCACTGCATGTTGTACTTGTATAACTATGCATGTGACAAATAAAGAATCTTGAATCTTGAATTCCAATCATTTTTAAAGAAACATTTTCTCCAAAAGTTAATTAGGCCGTTTGTTACAGTGTCTTTAATACTGTTATACACATGTAAATGAGCTTTGTTCAGATTGGTTTCCTCGTATTCTGTCTCAGTCAAAAGGCAATCTGGACTGAAACATAACTTCGTAAATGGGCGGAGCTCAACTGCTTTGTGCTAATTAGGCAGATATATGTCAGTGCTTTGTTTTTCACAACATCACAAAATGAATTCAGAATAAGTATATGAAGTGGGGAATGAATTACATGTTTAGATGTATTCCAAAGATTAAATTAACCAAATGGAGAATAGGTGCAAAATAAGTTAATATATATTTTACTCTGTAAAGCAGCATTTCCGGAAAAATTTAGCAGCTTTCATGGTCGTGTTGCAGAATTCATCCACAACAGTGCCACTGTGAGTGGTTACCCAATGCAATGTTTTCATCCTCTGAGAGAGGATGTCAAAGGGTGAAAAATCAGGGCCTGCTTAATTTAAAGACCCATTTCTGCTGCAGTTCTCTCGTCTTTGGGGAATTCGGTCCACAAAGGTACTATGTCAATTCAGTAATAGGAGCTGTAATAGTTTCAAAGAGTAAAAAATGCTGGGACAAAATGACTCTGTAAAAATGGAGGAAAAGGAAAAAGAAGAAGACGTATTGCAAGAGAGGGGAGTAGAGATACAGCAGCATGAGAAGTGGCCATACTGGGAAAGCTACAACTTTTCTGCTCTGACACTGAGGGGACAAAAAGAATAGCTAGCTAGCTAGATAGATAGATAGATAGATAGATAGACTGTTGACATGGAAATGTACCATAAATAAGAGAACTGAGGCCTTGTGTTTCAACACCATGGACAGCGTCTGTCTTTTGAGAGCAAGATGTGGTTTAAATACTTCTGCACTACAGTTTAGAAGCAGTTAGTTGTGCTCAGAACACAGGTGACTGAAAGGGCTGTCAGAGTGAGACGTTAAAAGGTCCATTCAATTTCTTATGCATTAAAATACTGCAAAAAAGCAGTTAATCAAATCAAAGTGACTATCAGCAGTGGTTTGAAGATTGCTTAGCTGGGCAGTCACTTAGACAAAAGCTTAAAAGCTTTTCGGTACAAACTGTAACAGCGCAAAGAGATTCAGCTTAACTTTCCGTTTATCTTACAAAAGAATTACTGAGAAGCTACTAAAAAGGTTCTGAACTATTATAAAAGGTCCAACGGGATTAGTTAAGTACCATTTCATTCTGAATTACTACAGTCAAAATAATAGAAAAATTAAATAAAACTGTATTATTATGTGTAGTTGTTAACCGACTTTTAAATCTCTAGCAATTGGAAGTGGTCATTTTTACATACAATGTTAGTTACTAATGTTAGGTAAAAATATAATTTTTGTGTTTAAGAGGTATAATATCAGTAGTGCCCAAAACAACTGGCATCACTAATATGGTAAATTTACAGGCAAAGGCAAAAACATTCTTTACTTTTAATGTCAGTTAATGCAAAACATTTTTTCCTGTCCTTTTGGAGCATCTATACTATATGAAGGTACTATAATGTGAAAAATATTTTATAATAAAATAATATGTGCAACGTGTTGTAAGAAGGCGCTAGAGAAGTGCTTTTACTTCGATAATGAATAATGTCTGGTTTCCTTACCTTCAGTTTCTTCACATTAACACAGGGGTCATTAGAGAAGCTCTCAGTGTCTGCTATCTGGATATCTGCCTTCTCAAGCTCACTGGTC
This sequence comes from Brachyalestes nurse, assembly GCA_037974405.1. Classification (NCBI taxonomy): domain Eukaryota; kingdom Metazoa; phylum Chordata; class Actinopteri; order Characiformes; family Alestidae; genus Brachyalestes; species Brachyalestes nurse. The sequence goes on along the minus strand of JBBPCY010000142.1, from coordinate 15,500,949 downwards.
AAATCATTGCGGACCTGTTTAAAAGAGTGAGAGAGAGAGAGAGAAAGAGAGCATGTCAGAATAAGAGAGATGGTGGATGGTGAGGCAGCCAAAAACAATCCCTCTGATTTATGTCTCAATCTGCTCTAATCTCCGGTGGATCCGACTCTGAAGACACTCTGTTCACATCTGCAACCGCCTGAAGGCTGAGAGCCTGTGGGGCCTGTTCTCCAGTGGTCCCTTGCTCCCCCAGCGGGTTTAGACAGAGTCCAACACTACCTTCACTGCCACCTGCAGTAATCATTCTCATCTCAGAAATAGAAAAAAACCCAACACATATACATACTCCATGTATAGTATCAGCACACACTACAGAGATGTTTCTGTGGTGTTGCTTCTCTCCAAAACAGAAATCCCCAGAGAGAAGTCTTAAACAACACACATCCGCATAACAAATGGATCACAAATATTGCCCTGATAGGCAAGTTCACTCTGGACATCAGACATGGTAGGAGACTGAATTAGGATTGATCACTGGACCTTGTTCTCCTTCTTCTGCGCTGGACTCCAGCCATAACTTCTATTGGTTTCATAGGGCTTTCAGCTTATTAGATAGAGAAGTTGAAGTAAAAGCATGCTAACTTGAGAGATGGACTGTGAAAAGTCCCATTCCCACACTCTGGGTAAAAGGCCTTGGGAGCTGAACTTGGGAGGCAGCAATCACATTAGATCGGCTTGTGCACTGTCAGAGAGATACATGCCTCAGTGATCACCACAAGGGGGTCATACAGGGTAAATTAGGTACAGACTAGCCACAAGTCTGAGCCCTCCCTGCAAACCAAGGGATAAAATTATACAAAATGTATTCAAAATGTATACATTTATTATTTCTCTTATACATCATTGTAACCAACAGAGAAATTCTGTTGAAAGTGCAGGTTCCAGACATTCACTTAATAAGACTTTTGCTGTTTGTAAGTAGACGAGATGCTTGATTGCAATTTGAACTTGATGAAAAGTTATTGAGTGTACAGTTTAGTTTTGATGAAGTGCTGAAGGTCAATATGGAATGTAAATGCAATTCATTATGTAGCACACTAAGTAATTTAAAATGGAATTACAACTAAATATTATAGAAAAACAAAACCCAACTTCTAACAGTTGATTTACATTGCTGGACGTCCCCATAGTTCCCATCTTCCGATATACTTCAGTGTAATGTTTGCACAGGGGGTGGTGAGCTGGCCAGAATGTAATTATACTCATTATTCATATTGATACTCATTTTGTAATGTTTTGAATATAGATCATAATACTGCTAATGCAGTGCCTCTTCTGTCAATGGCTTCTCAAACAACTCTGATTTTGTGCCATGAAGTTGATTTCTGGATGTGTGCATGACTATGTGAGCAGAGGTTACACATGAACCCTAAATCTGTGCCACGACACAAATAAAGCCTTACACTCCTTCGGGAACATCTTCAGTGGTATTTGCCAGGCATGTTCTTGTGGTTCAACATCTTGTGCAAATGATCAAATAGAAATGTCTGTTTCATACGGAAGTAATGATGTTAAACATGTGTCAGATTCTTTCAAACACAGCTTTTGCACCCATGCGACCTTCCAGACTCTTACTGTAAGTGTTTAGAATGAATAATGTGGCCTCTTTCCCACAGCAGTGTGAACTGTGTGCCAGACGAGCTGAGCTGCTCCACATTGTTTTGATTACTAATGTGGCGAGCACATTTGCAGCTTAATGGAGATCCACATAATCCCTGTCTAGGTGAGCTCGTGGGTGCCTGCATGAGTATGTGTACGTGTGTGTGTGTGAGTGAGTGTGTGTGTGTGTGTGTGTGTGTGTGTGTGTGTGTGTGTGTGCGCGCATGTGTGGGTGCATGGAAGTGTGTGGGAACATACTAAAAACGATAGCCCATGTGTAAGTGTGACAGCAGCCAAGAGCCCATAAAAGCTGGCTCCAGGCGAGGAGGTGCCAGGCGCCTGTCAGGTGAACGCTGAACTGTAAAGGAGCTCCAAAGGATTATGGGATTTGGGTGCTGGTCTAAAGCTGAGGGGGAGATGAGTGTGATGTGATGAAATATATAATGCATTTATGCAGTGACCTGTCAGGTGAACCCGGCCTAAATAGAGTAAACAGGAAGCAGCGTGACTCAGGAGAAGGGAAGTGGAGCGGAGAGCCGGGTGTGAGCTACTGCCATGGGCTAATTCACTATAAGCTACAACTATTCATCTCTTTCACTCAATTAGACAAGCAAACACAATGTAACACGCTGGATCAAACATTACTACCCAATTACACTGCATTGCCTTTACAGCATTTTCATTGTTTTACTTTAGAGCACAGGTGGGTTGAGTGGACTCAACCTGCACTCCAGGGTAAGTGTTGTTATTTTGCTGAAATAATGACATGATATGAAAGTACCTTTACAAAAAAGGTCAGCTTCCTGGACAGGGATTATTCCTCTTCCTTATTTACTAAATGCAACATGTAGTCTAGTACTAGAGCTGATTCCTGTCCAAGTCTAAAAATAGTGATTCCATGCATTCTTTGAAATTTCTGTATAATTTATGCTGCATTGTAGAGAATCATACTGGTGATGGTGATAGCAACCAATGTTTTGCATTGATGCCTATAACACAAATTGATCATTTTATTTATTATTAAATAAACCTGCGGACCTACACATCTTATTGTTTTTATATGTATTATGTTATAGTTTTTATATGTGTTGTTGGTAATGATTAAGTAATGGTAGAGGTTTAAAAAAAATAATTTTAGAATATAGGTTTAAAATAAAGGTTTTAAAAAACAGTTTTAGGCCATATTATTGTTTCAAAACTATTATGGGTGCCTATCTGTATCAATTCGATGAGGTAACTTTTAGCTACATTAAAGGATTCAGATGGTTTTATCACCACTATTCTGAACAATTCAAACGTTTAACAACTCTAAACAGCATCTAAACACTCAATTGCTTTACATCCAAGTTAAAATAGAATTGCAGCACATCTACGAGCATGAAATGAAGTTTATTGGCTCTATTCTATAGAACAGAACAGATGCTGTCACTAAAAACTCATTAGGACTCGTTAATGACTAAAAAGTATGTAAAAACAGTTCTTTTCTCACAGATTTACGTGGGTTGAAGTAAAAGCATAATTCAAAAGTACTCAGGTATAAATCTACATATAACAGAATAAACGTAATGACCAGCCTCTGCTTCAGAAGACATCAGCACCTCCACTGACAGCTCCGCTGATAGTCCGGCTGTGATAAATGGCAGGCCACGCTCTGGCAGCGCCTCGTTGTTTTAGCCTATAGTTTTTCCCACCCATTTTCAAATGCACAGCACTCCATCAAGTGTCCTCCATCTCTCCACCCCCCCCACGGCCCGGCGTTCAGCTGATCTGAGTTCCGTCCCGTGAGACTCACACACAGAGAATGTTGAGACATCACAAGGTGTGTGTGTGCCAGGCAGGATCTGCTCTCTCAGCCTGACGGGGCTATGAGGGCAGACAGAGGACAGCGGCCGCTAACACTGCATGCCACTGACAAATGTCAGCTCTGCCACATAAACACCAACATCTCCGCAGTGATCAGCTACAGAGATCCTACAAACACTAGATGGACATCTTTTATACTGTACTGTCTGTGACTGATTTTGAAAGCTATTTTAATAAGGTGATCTTTTGCATTTGAGTTGTATTTTGAAGTCCATTTATTCATTTTTGTGGTTGTACATACCAATGCCATAATGATGCCATAATTAAAAATACATAACTATTGTCAAATATTTCATCTCACTTAGAATAAAGCAGGCTGTTTTTGTTACTGTGCTGATTTATGTAAATGACTTCTTTATTGATAGGCTGCAGTGTATTGTGCTTCGTTTAAATTTAGTTCAGGCTGACATTTTAGACTGAAGTCTTTAGAGACTGAGGAAAAAATGAACATCAGCCATTGCTTTTGTTATGAACTTTTCACACAATGCAAAGGGCAGATGATGTTTTTAAATGGTGTGTAATAACAACAGAGACATGGAGATAATGATTTAGTCTGAAAATGCATTTTTATTCTCTTTCATTTGTCACCGGCCTGTATGCCCTGTATAGATTAGGGAGTACATTGGAAGTAGTTGAGTGACTATGAGCCTTTATGTCACAGTTAAACAATGCTCTCAATAAAATTTCAATAAAAGAAGATTTTGAAGAATGAGTTTAAGAATTTACTGTAACATTTTTAGTATTTGAGTTTAGTTGTTTACTTTCTCACACTCTCACATATACTATAAGCCCCTATAATTCTTTAAAATCTATAATCCCTATAAAATCTTTTTTTTTTTTTACTTAACCCTGATTTTCCGCCCAATTTAGTTGCCCCCAGTTCCTCCCATCATGCAATAGCAGCGACAATGGCAGGGTGAATGCTTCCTTCTAGTCATCTGAAGCCAAAACCATTGGACAGCTTAACGTGCTTGGAGGAGCACAGTGACTACCAACTCAGCTAACAGATGCCCAAACTGGCCCCCATCGCATCGAGTGATGAAGGGAGAGGGAAGGCCATCCTGCCCACCTAGAGAGAACAAAGCCATTGATGCTTTCTTGAATGGTCTCCCAGTCATGGATGGCTGCAGCACCACCAGGATCAAAGTCGTGATATTCCACTGATGGGTGCTTTTTTGTGTGCTTCATATTTGGTTTTTAGGAGTGATTTGTCTCTTGTAAAAAAAAGAAGTGTCTGTATAATTTTTACTGTCATTACTAGCTTGTGTTTAGTGATTTGCAGTAAAGGGTGATTTACACCAACAGTAAAACCACCAGCCTAATATTGTGCAGGCCCTCCGAATCCTACCAAAACAGCCCTGATGCATTGAGAGGGACTCTGAAGGTGTGCAGGGTTATCTTGTACAGGTAGATCCTTTAAGTCTGTTAGGTTGCGAGGTGGGGCTTCCATGAGTAAGACTAGTTTGACCGGAATATCTCTCCAATGCTCAATTCACTACACAGTCAAATTTTATCCAATTTAGGAAATTAAGGAAAATTTAAAAAGTGCACATATTAAACCTGATTAAGGAGTAAAAGGAGTTTTCCCTTACTTTTTCTATGTTTCCCCTTAAATAATAGAAGCTCCTGTATTAACACCTTAAATTTAAAAGTAAGGGGTTTCACACTCATGCCTTAAATCTAATTTTAAGGTAAAATTAAATGGTCGGTTTCACGAATTGACGGCCACTTAATTCAAATTCAAAAAGGGTTTTGGTGTATTTTCAGGGGTAAATTAAGGTAGGACTAAGCACATTTTAAGTACATGGGGTTTTGTAGTGATTGGATTGAGGTTTGAGGAATTTAGGGCCCAAGGTAATTCATTGGACACTGTCATGGTTCTTTAACCATTTCTGGACCATTTTTACATTTTGGCAGGACTCATTACTTTGCTGAAAGAAATCATTGCCATTAGGGAACAAAGTTGTCATGAAGGAGTGTACTTGGTCTACAAAAATGTTTAAGTAGGTAGTACATGTCAAAGTTACATCCACATAAGTTGCTCCATTTTACAGTTCTGATGCTCATGTGCCCATTGTTGGCACTTTTGACTGTGGAAAGGGTCAGCAGGAATACTCTGACTGATTTGTGGCTACTATGCAATGAATTTTGTATTTTGGCAAAAATTCTATCTATTCAATTTGTGCTACAGAAGGTCTTTTGTGAGATCAGACCAGATGGGCTAGTCTTCATTCCCCATGTGCATCAATGAACCCCTTGGGAACTCCAGACCCTGTCAATGGTTCATTGGCTGTTCTTCCTTGGACCACTTTTGGCAGGTATTGACCACTGCATACATGAAAAACACCACAAGACTTGTTGTTTTCACAATGCTCCAAATCCAGTTGTCCAGCTATCTTAATTTAGCCCTTGCAGAAGTCAGTTAGATCCTTATGCTGGCCCATTGTTCCTGCTTCCAACACATCAACTTCAAGAAATTACTGCTGTAATGATGTTTAATATATTCCGCCCCTTGACAGTTATCGCTGTAATAAAGTAATCAATATTATTTACTTTGCCTGTTTTCATTTTTTATTTTTTGCTGTAATGTTATAGCTGATGGGTGCGTGTTTATTTTTCAGGTAATAGTAGTCATGCTGCAAGAATGGCTGTCATTTTTGCTGTGACACCATGTTGAAAGATCTCCTCACATTCCATCCAGTATTCATCTCTGTGACCTTGAAACAAATCCCCGTGACTACATCATGATTGTGATAGCGGGTTTGGTACCCGTACGTGAGGGAGCATACTTAGATCCTTAATTAAGACTTCCAGCAATGGCAAAATGACTAACATTTACTCAGTATCAATTCCAGTCTCATTTTCATTCCATACACTTCCTCTGTCAGCCTTGCAGAAGATCCCTGTTATACGAGGACACACAAAAACACTCATACACACACACACACACAAACAGTAACAGTAAACACTAAAACCCCTCAACCACCCACTCAGAGGCAGAGGAAACAACGTAAACAACTGTGTAGACAAGCTAGATCAATAGAACTCGCTTTTGCTCTTCAGAAACCATAACCACTCAGATCTAGACAAGACATTACAGTTTCCTGTCTCCGCAGATAAGAGCACTATGCCAAAAGCAATCAAACAAGACAAGAGACCCAACAGCCACTGGACTCATTGTTTTTTTTCTGGGCTGAGAGAGAAAGACAACTGTGTGACCTTCATATGCGTTTGATTTTATGTCACACTTCCCCCAACGGACAAACATGCTGAGGTTTATGCGGATGGAGGCAGGACAGTAAAAGTGAGTCTGTACTAGAGCTCGGTCATGTAGCAAATAATCGCAATAAAATCACAACGATTATTAGGAGATTTAGAATTAAGCTATACTGTTAACATGTCTATGATTAATTCTTGACTCAAGAGCATGTTTAGCCTGCGCAAAGCCTTATTAGCAAAGTGACCACCTCAAGCAAAAATATGACAGTCACTCTGTAAACCCAAAAGGCAGGAATGTCACTGAATCATTGTGCAAGACCACAAATATTGCACTCATCTATCACTGAAAAACCATATATAACCAATAACCTGGTTTAAATACAGCACTTTATAGCAGTGGTCATACGTAGCTGTTATACAAATGAACCTAGAAAACATTCCCTGTTTATATGAACTAACTACACTGCTTTCAAAGCTAACAAATGGGGATCATAACTGTGGTAAAAAAATGTAATTGAAATCAGCCTGAATATCTGTGTGATGTAATAATTATGACAGGCTTTTAACCTGACAGATTTAACCAGGGTGCCCAAACTTTTGGATGTCTATCTCCCCAATAACACCTGCTCAGCAGTGGTCCTGTGGGGTTTCTGACCAATGATGAATGGGGTAAAGAGAGGATAACAAATTATGCAGAGTAGCAGATGGACTACAGTCTGTGTCTTGAAAAATCCTGTTAAAAAATCACTTTTTCAGCCCTGCTGTGTACCAGCCTGTGTAAAAGCAGTGGGATTCCCTCAGCATCCCAGAGCAGTAAACACGCTTTCTAATCCACAGAGGAAGGTTTCGGATTCTGGCTCGCTCAAACACAAGCTAACAGCAGAGGTGTGTGCATGTGTGTGTGTGTGTGTGTGTGTGTGTGCCATTTTTTTTAATGGGGGGTTGGTGTTGGTCTTCGACAGGTTTTATGCATCACTAAAGTGAAGGGCATGTTAGAGCAATAAGCTTCTATTTTTAGAGCTTGTTTTAATGAGCCTTCCCACTGCAACAGTCATACAGACAAAAGACAGAGGTGTACAACACACACATGTACACACACACACACACACACACACACACAAATATGATGGCAGCCCATGAGCTCCCATCAAAGCAGGAAGAGATGGATGACTTTTGCTTCGGTCATCTCCTCAGGGAATGCAATTAGCTTTGGTAACCCGGGCTGTTGTGCTTGTGTTGCCGGAATGTTTAATCAGTGATCAAACAAGCAGAAACTTCGATGCACTCACACTCACACACACTCGTGAACACACACACACACATGCACCAAAATAGAGAGCCATTACTGAAAGAACTGGAGTGTATCATATAGGTCACTAATGGAGCACCTTGGTGTGGAAGAGAGCATATAACAGAAGAACCATACAGTTTGCATAAGCCCCCCCAACCCATTCATTTCAGCCCAGTCACTTATTTACTGAGTGTATGTGCATGAATGTGTCTGAGTCAGTGCATGTCCCTGTGTGTGTAATGGTGTGGGGTCACTGTAACACATAAAAGACATCTATCAGCATCCATATAGTATCACCGTGGGATCATAACCTCATACATATGCAAAAGTGAAAAGAGTGAAAATGAGTACATGTCCCCTAAGGGAGTACACTTAAATATGGCATTCATCAGCAAAATTAAGAGAACAGTTTCAATTCATTAAATATCGTAGAAAAAATCTAAACTATAAAAAAAATGTGTGACATAATTTTGCACAGGCCATGGTTTATTTTTCAGCATATAACCAGCAATTGTGGATTTAGTGTTTAGAAGTGTGTACTAATTTTCACTTTGATAATATAGGCCTGCCACAATCATGAAATTTAAGCTGGCAATTAACTGGCATAAATAATTGCTCACTGAGTTTGTTTTTTCTTTTTTTTTGTTTCTTTAAAGCACAAGCCTAATGGTACAAGTAGCCAAATAGGCTGTCTTGCATCACTGCATTTTTGTCATTTTTGTAAAACCTGAAATTCATGAGATATTCTTTCTTTTATTTACCTGCCAGTTAAACTGATGAAAACGCCCCCTATTTCTTTTCTGTTTTTAAGAGATAAGATAAACCTTCCCACAAGTGGGAAATTTGTTTTGCCATGGCAGAAAGTGGAAAGTACCAAGTTAAAAATTAAGAAACAACAGAATAAAGTAGAATAGAATAAAAATAGAATACTAACAGTGCAGTATAAAATGTACACTATACAATCTGGAGATATAGAATATGGACAT
>JBBPCY010000142.1:15469075-15491852 GCA_037974405.1 Brachyalestes nurse | reverse complement strand
TTAATCTACAATGTAGCCAATAATAAAAACAAAGGAAATCATTGAATGAGAAGGTGTGTCCAAACTTTTGACTGGTACTGTACATTAACCTACGAAAGGTGCTGAAGATGTACTCTTGAGAATACCACCCCAGTGACTTGAGCTCTGTAGCCGCTGCAGAGAACTGCACCCACATTACAACATCTTACCTTACGATGCTTTACGACCACATCATGCATGATGCATAAAAGGCTCATGAATATTCAATCGCTGCTGCATATGAAACGACCTGAAACACTGGTTGCTTTTTGCACAAGGTAAACACATGGTTCAGCCATGCCGTTTGTGAACTGAGAGCCAGCCAAGGTCAAAGGTTCATGAATATCTTCGAGTCTGTCGACACTCGTGAACACAACAAGGTCTCGCACGGAACCTGAAAAAGAGGAAAAACTGTACTTAATACGAAGAAAGGAAGTGAGTAATTTGTTCTCTAGTTTGAGGACGGCAATGTGGACTTTGTGCCAGCCCAACTGAATTCATCATAATTCCCTTCAGATGAATCCAAACTCCAGGGAAGGAGGCTAACAGAGAAAAGGAGAGAGAAATGCAGAGGGAAGGAGCAAAAGACAGAGTGAACAAGAAGAAAGAAAGAAAGAGAGAGAGAAAGAGAGGCAGGGCGCTGAGCCGAGGCAGCATTCAGAGAACATGTTTCAGGAGGCTGAAAGGAAACATGTTTTCTTATAACTTCAGTGAATGACAAGGAAACCATTAACACACGCCTTCGGTGCAGGGGATTACAGGCTGCACATGCTTGGCTATTATTCAGCCTAATTAAGTCTTTTGGCATGATTTCCCAAGAACAAAGAGAAAAAGGAGAGCAGAAACAGCTTAATAGCTTTGGGGTGCCTAGATTCCAAGGAAGAGATATTAATATGCGCTTTCCTCTGCAATATTATAGTGTCAGAGTTTATTAATCCTCCTTTTCAAAAAAAAAAACACAAGAAAGAGAAAAAGATACAGCTCCTCTCCATCAGCACGATCCCGATGTCTATACAAGGCCTGATATTTAAATCTCCCTTTTAGAGAATAGAATGAAAACGCATCACTAATTGAATCATTCATTCTAGTTAATAGTTTTTGAAACGTAATTATAAGATAGTGCTCATACTTTAGCATTTTACTATGGAAAAGCATGGTGCTGTCTGGTGTAAAATTGAAAGTAACACTTAGGACAGAATAGCTATTTTGGTATTTGAGTTTTGAAATTTGCTAACACAAGTATACAAAATGGAACGACTGCAATATGCACTTGTATGTACTACACAATCTAATGTAAAAAAATAAGTACACATTCTCCACAGGGGACACACGTCTGCAGATTTTCATATCAAATCGTTGCTTAATTTCTATTTGAAACATACTGGATAGAAAAGACAAACATAAAATATGGCCTTGAATATATATACAACTTTTGCACACAGTTGTCATGTCAAGGAGCCATTGGACAGAGACGTATGTGCAGGATTCCATGACTTTACTTTATTGCAAACGAAACACAAACAAAAAGGCGCGAGGGCCTACACACAAACAAAAGATCCCCAACAGAACACTTGCACCAGAAAGACAGTGGGCCGACACCGGTACCACAAAACAAAGATTCTTAAATACCCCACAGAACTAAAACCCCAAACAAATCAAAACCCACAATCATTTAACTGAAACCACTGGCTGTGTCCACTTGCCCAGCCAGAACACATGTCAAACTAAAAGTCCCTCATAATAAACAGAAAGAGCGGCCTCTAGCGGCCAGTGACCATGGACCAAATGCTTTTTAGGTGCACTTTATTCTAGAGGTGTGAACCTTCACATGTTTCACAACTCAATTCAATTACGATTATCATGTCAATGATTTGATTCGATATCTCGATGCCTCTCGATGCACCACGATGCATCCCACCAATTTTATACATTACTTCACATTTTTATGTTTTCAAATACAAGCAGTGAGATGTAAGCTCCCATTTTTATTAAAAAAAATGAAAATGTGAACAAAAATTGTGACCATTACACTAAATTGTAAACAGAAATAAAGAATATAGACATAGCTCATCAAAATGTAAACAGAAATTGTGCCCATAGCATTAAATTGTAACCAAAATAAGTAGTACAGGCCTCGCCTACATCTTCAGTGAATATGGTCAGTCTTCAAAAACAAAACATTCTGCAGTGCTACTTTTAACTAGATTTTTAAAATCAAGCAATGTCATCATGATATAGTTTTTTTGCTAGTCAGCTGGATAATTTATCAGCAAATGAACTTGACATTCACTATCGCTTTCAAGTTGGTTCTGTGGGACTAAACTTTAGGATACGCTATTATGAGCATCAGCTACTGCTAACGTGTATGGGAGTGTAATGCAACTGTGGCTAAAATGAATTTCAGTTGCACTGGCACCAACATTACTCAAAGAAACAGCTGCTGGCAAGTAAATAAGTTCTAATCCTGTTATAGTTCACGGTATATTTCTACAATGAATTGTTTTGGTATTTTTCAGTGTAACTGTAATATTTGAGTATTTGTTAAGAATGTTGTTATCCAGTTGAATTCTACAACACTCTTCCTGACATGTTTCAGGGTTGAGGGCTCCTTTATCGCTGTTTTATTTGAAACATTTTATCATAAAGAACAAAAGAAAAGGCCATTTACTACATGACGTCATAAAAAGGTCAGGTGTAACTTTAGCCTATAGGGCCTAACGTCCCCCTACGATTTTTTCAATTTACCGTTTTTTTTTCTCTGAAAGATAAGTAAAAGATATCAAATGGTGAAGTTTAATCCAGAACACATAAACGATTTCAGGTTGATGGTTCATTAAAAATGTTCATTCTAAAACATTAAAATAATATTCTATATTGCTCACATACCACATTTACTTTCTACCAAATTCTTAGTTCCTACTCAAATTGTGCAGTTATTTTTTTAACCATTTGCTGAATATTGGCTCCAATGGCTGGCCGACCTCTACTTGTAGTGTGGAGCCAAGGAGGCTGCACCAAATATGCAGTAAATGAGCCAAGAAAGTTCTAGCAGCTATTAATGATGTGCAAATGACTTCTGACTAATGTATGGAGTAGTTAGTTATTTTATTGGACTGCTCTAAACATAACTATGATTGCCAATGTAAATTAAATCAAATCCATTCGGCATTTTATTTCAGTTTAAGCTTCTATGACTTCGTTATGCCACTGCAACATTTTCTCAAATTGCTTAAATGCACATAATCCATTCTGTAACAACTATAACAGCTGAAAGTCAGAAGAGATGGAATGAAAGGGGCTTAAAGAATTGGTTCCATCTGGCCTGTCCAGAAAGAGCTGTGGGAGCGAGGAGTCATGGACATTGTTTGGGGAGTGTGCAGCTGCTGTGAGCTGTGACAGCCTGAGTTGCATAGAAAAGATGGAAAGATGTTTGAGAGCTCAGCAAGGTCCACCTTCCCCCCACTTCATCCTCTGCTTCTCAAACACACACTCTGCATCATTGTTTGCAGGGACATGGCCTCTGTGGTGCCAGCATTGAAAATCAAGTCAAAAGGGGACAAAAGATAACTTCTCTGTTGGCTCTGCATGAGAAACATAAAGGCTCTTTCTTGCTCGAAGCAGAATTCGGAGCGGCTCATTAATGGCACCAGGGATTCGTCCAGGTGGAGGGCTGTTTGAAGATCTTTCACTTTGTTTGAGACGAGCAAACGGAACTTGTTCTCGTTCTGTTCAATCTAAACATGACAAGTTGGCCGACGACACCATTAAAAACGTCATGCACCTTTAAGACAGGCTTTTCTATTTGAGCGTTTGACGAGCACCATATGGTGGGAGGACATGAAGACCCCATTTATTTAATTCAGTGTAATTCATATTTTATTTATATAGTGTTTTTTACAGTAGATGTTGTCACAGTAGATGTTGTCCAGGTCCGAGCAGGTCCACAGCATTGCTTTCAGCCCTCCCACCACAGTGACAGCACAGTCTTGCCTTTTTTACACCTGACCAGGGTACAGTCCAGGCATAAGTCACATGGAGAGACATGAAATGTACAAGTGTGTTGAAAGGTGTTGCTCCTTGCTTTGTTTTTTTTTTTTTCTTGAGAAATCTAATCCTACATTTTCACACAGTCAAGTCTGAGTCCATCTGATTCACAACGACAATCTATACCAAACTGCTATTGGGTACAAAGCAGAAAGCAAGAGAGACAAATTATCTCCATAAGACAAATTGGTCTTCAGTCAGTACATGGGCCAGTTCAGCCTCTCCACAGGTTATATAAGATAAGATAAACCTTTATTAGTCCCACAAGTGGGAAATTTGTTTTGCCACAGCAGAAAGTGAACAGTACAAAGTTTAAACATTAAGAAACGACAGAATAAAGTAGAATAAAATAGAATAAAAATAGAATACTAACAGTGCAGTATAAAATGTATAAAATGTACGCTTCACAATCTGGAGATATAGAGAATGGACATCTGTGTAGTAAAATATTTATATAAATATATTTTTAGTCTATATGTAAGCAACGTTGACTAAGTGATATGTGCACAATGAGTAAGTGATAGATCTGTACCCAGTGAGTATATGTATACATACAGGTACACAGTGAGTGACAGGCATTTACAATAATGTTTTAAATTGCACATTTTGCCCAGTTATGGTGGTTCCCCCAAGAAAGAAAATTGCACATGTTCCATCATAGTATTGCACATAACTAAAGATATTGCACATAACTAGAAAACTGTAAACATTACAATTTGTAATTACAAAAATGTTACATTTTGATGTAAAAAATGTGGCAAATAAGGGTCTTCTGAGTAAAATCTTCAGAAAATCTTACATTTATGTGTATTACATTTTTTTCTTTTGATATTAAGCCTAGAATTTTTACACCGATTTTGCACCATTTTGCTGCTAATTAATTTATTGTTGGGTATAAATGTATTAATATGAGGAGAGTTGATACCAGATCATTTTGAACTATTTCTATTCATCCATTCATCATGAAAAGCAAAGGCCAGCTGGTGTTTCAAACTGTCCCTTCATACACATAACATGTGCAATATAAATTGATCTAAAATTAATACCTGCTGTATATCAAAATATCTCAATAAAATACAGATGATAAAATAAGCCAGACGTTGTGCTTATCATAAAACTACTGGTTACAAGAAAAACATTTCATAACAACATGCCAGAGTTAAAAGATGATGGAGTATGCATTTAGTGCTCTGTGTGGAAATGCAGCAGCCACAGATGATTCCTGAAGGTGTGAATTATAATCACAGCCATGTCAGCCTGGCTTATGTTTATGCTTTCTAATTTAAGTAATGTAAGCAAAGAGCAGGTGTGTCTCTCTCTCATTCTCTCTCATTCTCTCCCTCTCTCTTTTTCTGTGCGTGTGTGTGCGTGTGTGTGTCTATCTTTCTCTCACTCGGACTACAAATTTCATCATTCTGTATTATCACTATCCTCAGTCAGTGACAACACAATCAGTCACAGTGGGTAGTAATTCAGTAACCAGTAACCCTGTCTAAAAATAGAGAAGGGGGAGGGGAGAGAGAGAGAGAATGAAAGAGTGTGTGTGTGTGTGTGTGTGTGTGTGTGAGAGAGAGAGAGAGAGAGAGAGAGTGAGAGAGAGAGGGAGAGAGAGAGAGGGAGAGAGAGAGGCTTACTGAAAAAATACAGGTCAGAATTGCTGCACATTTATAGCCTGTGACTGGCCTTGTTCCTCTCCATCACCACTACAGGTTGGTTAGGTGCTGTAGCAAGACACCCATCCACCTGCCCCCCCCAACACACACAGAAAAAAATGCACAATCCTACCTGATGTGCAAAGCCTGACAAATAGATTTAATTCCACATTGAGGCCCTAGTCATCTAATCTTTCGCCACATAAAAAGGCGGATTGGGGCTTAATCTGTAAGACGGCATGCTGGAGTGTGATTCAAAACAGCCCTTAATCCACTTATTGATAGACACTCAGGCACAACACCGCTGACAGCCTCCTGCAATGTGTCAGATACCAAACGCCAGGCAGGACAGGAGAGAAATCACTCCACAATTATGGCAGAAAAGGAACTGTTTTCACTACTGCATGGACATAAGTTCATTTTTATATACACACAAATGCACACATGTAGCACCCTCTAAAATTCAAAGAAGGCATCCTTGGTAAACATGGGAAAAAAGGCTATAAACAAAACATCTTTACCTGTTTATCACCTTTAAAATGAATCGAATTCTAAGATTTTCTAATACCACAGGTGTACTTTGTTTACCAGCATGAAAGCACCAAGACTTCTCCTGATGAAGTGGGAGATTTTTAATAAAGAGATCTGAAACCAGTTCTCCAATGAAAATCTCCATTGATCATTAATCCTTGCTCATGAAATCTCCTCTTTATCTCACATTGCAGGTTTTAGGGTTTAAGTCAGTAGACTGGGATGGGCCCTACAGAAGCTTGATTCTGTGGTTGGTGAACCATTTTTGGAGATCTTTGACCCTTACTATTACTGTGTGGAGTCTCCATCCCCAAATGCCTGGAAATTAATGATCAGTTCTTTTTGGGAGTGACTCCCAGCCTTAAGGAAGGGTGTTTGGCTTACTGTAGTTTAACAGCAAGTCACCGATGAACTCACAGGTTTCTATGGGTACTTTCACCCCCATTCCATGTCTATTTGATTTAAACTGTAGCATGGTTAACCCTTTCATTTGCTTTGTTGGGGCAAGTGTGAACACAGTAATCACACTCGAGTGCAGACCAAAACAATTGCATGAGACCCTCTAGTGGTGGTGGTCTGGTTCCAGTCCCAAATGAATTTTGCAGCAGTTGGTATTCGGTTTGGTGACCTCTGAGTCAACAGCTATTCGTACTCCATAAGTTTGAACTGAACAAATTTTGGGAACACATCATACTTGGGAACAAATGTTGGGAACACAATGGACATGTATTCAATTCAGTAAATACTCAGTATTAGTTTTCCTGTTCTGCTCAGTCGTCTGAAGACAGGATTCAGTATTCTGCTCCATAGTTCACCGTGTAAATTAATTACCCCATTCCATGTTAAATTGCATAACAATTCTCTCTCATTGAAATGTGCACTAGTCTAGAACATCTGACCAAAAACTGGGGTGAATGTACTCATGGGATTTGAAAGTGACCATTGTGTCATACATGAACACACCACAGCACACATCTGTGAACAGCACAGAATTCTTTCTCTGCATTTAACCCATTCACCAAGTGAAGCAGCAAGCAGCCAGGAACACAGTGCCTGGGGAGCAGTGTGTGTTGTACCTTGCTCAGGGTACCTCAGAGGTGCTTGGCAGTCTTGGGAATCGAACCCACACCTTCCTGATCGCAGGGCAAACACCCTAACCACTAGGCTACCAGCTGCCTGTTTTGTAGTGATGCTTTTTGGTTCCCTTGGAAACCAAACCAAGAGATAATGCTCCTTGTTTAAAAACTCATTAACTGATTTGGACCAGACCAAACTATGGTTGTAAAAACACGCTAAAAGGTAACAGGAATGGAAATATATGTTGTTTTGCACATTCATTATTATTCATTATTATTATGTTCATAGGTTATTGTTCATGGCCTGAAAGTTTTTTTAGGAAGATTTTTTAGATTAGTTGCCTTAGTAGCTTATTGTCAAGTGTAGATATCTTCAATATAACATCAAGTTGATAAGCAAAAAAACATTTGCTCATAGTTTTCACCAAGATCTCCAACAAATCTAAAGGGCATGTGCAAGAAATATGTCCAATAATGGTGTGAACTGTATAGCAAGAACCTCAGGAGCCTATTGGTTAAAAACTCAAATTGAGTCTTAAGGGATTTTGTGGTATTTTAGTGTATTTTTGGGACACTGCCATTAGTAAAACTCTGCCCTCATCCTGACCACTGCAATTGTGCCCAGAGGGGAACCTCACCCCAATTTGCATCAAGAATGCATAACACAGATCTTCTGTCTATCCTTCCTCTTCTGTCTGCTTCCCATAGAAACTTCTCTAGGGCTTTATCAAATATAAATAAATGTTAAAAAATATCTGAGCAAGTTAGAGACTGTGTACGTCACATGTTCCCAAGAAATGTCCGGAGACACTATTAGTCTAACAGCAAACTTCAACTGCAGCTATCTTTACTTCTTAATGTGAGTAAAACAGCACATGACCTCCTTTCTGCTCTGAAATGTCACATCTTGCTGAGCGGCTGTCCACTCTGCTCTGGTGCACAGCTGATGGTGGCAGTGCAGCAGTAGTCTAATGTGCTAATCAGGCTTCTGGAGCCCTCTCTGCCAGGTTGATGGGATCGGGCCCTTCCCCTCTGTCTGTTAATGCCCAGCGACTTTATCATGTTGAGTAAGATAAAGGGATTTATCCTTTTCGCAGCATTTGCATAGATGTCTTCTTCACCCACAGCACTACAACTAGCAAGCTCTCAAGACCTTCTTATATTTGTTTAATGCTCCTTTCTATTTGCATTTTTAAATCAGGTTCTAGGGGACCAACTTGACCAGGGGAGATATTTGGAAATATACAAATACTAGTGAATGTACGAGGCTTAATAACAATGTGACAATTATGTGTAACTATGATGTGCATGGGATGTTATTTTAATCTGTTTAAGAGAAAGCTTGAAATTCACTTAAATGACCTTTAGACCATGGACTGGTAACTTTGCCAGGGTATTTCTCTGCCTTTCAAACACATAGACTTTAGTATGGAGTCAGCCCTCCCTTTGCGACTATAACAGCTTCCACTCTTCTTGGAAGGCTTTCCACAAGATTTCGGAATGTTTCTGGGGGACTTTGTGCCTGTTCTGTAGAGCATTTATGAGGTCAGGCACCAATGTTGAAGGCCTGGCTCACAATCTCCTTTCCAGGTCATCCCAAAGGTGTTGGATGGGGTTGAGGTCAGGGCTTAGCCATGTCTTTATGGAGCTCGCTTTGTGCACTGGGGCACAGTCATGCAGGAATAGAAAAGGTTCTTCCACAAACTGTGTCCACAAATCTGGAAGCATGACGTTGTCCAAAATGTCTTGGTATGCTGAAGCATTAAGATTGTCCTGTCCCAATAGTGTAGATGGGTGGATGGATGGATGATAGATGGGTGGACCTATAAACCAGTGTGTTGAATTTAAACTGTTCTCTGTGTACAGGTGTGGACAGGAAGAGGTCACAAATCTCTCACCTAGAGTACATTTTATCCTTGTGCAGAACACTGAAAGTTTGGAACACCACCCATAACACTGTCAAAGTAAATTCAAGGTAACAGCCCTCCACTACAAATGCCATTGCCTTGTCACTGCTGAAGAGCAGGAGAGCTATCCAGTTTGACTGTTGTATGGAGCTCTGTTGAAATCGTACACAGCCTGCACAGAACCTTAATAAACAATCTTTCTTCCTCCTGTCTGCATTCTTACCGCTGTGCTTTCATTTGATCAAAGCCTGAGCAATTTAATTAAATTTTATCCTAAAAATATTACAGTAGTGACGGTGCAAATAATGGGACATTCTGAACACCAGAATCAATCAAAGCACGACTGCAGAACACCCCCCACAGTCATAATTTGATAAAAAATGTGGTTTATATTTCTGAGGTTCACTTCTCCACAGAATGTGGAGCAGTCACTTGTGTTCAGTGATATACTGTATGCGTCACTCTTGGACATTTGATTTCCCAAAAGAGTGAGACCTTAATCAGGCAGCAGATGGATTTCACAAATGAATAAATTTTTTAAAAAAGGAGAAAAACCTTGAGACAGAGAGCAGGAAACTTATATCCGTTATATGCCAAAAACTGTGTCATCTGTACAAGCAGATTTATGAAAAAAAATCATTATAAACTTTCTATCAGTTTAATTTGACATTCATTTGGTGATGGAAAAAATATAGTCCACCTAACCATGTCTAAATCAAATGTGCTGCTGAAATGTGAACTGTCCTCTTTTAAACAAAAATCAAATGCTCTCGGAGGGGATGTTTGCATTTCTCTATCCTAATTTCACAGATAATTTCTAATTTTCTCTTTTATGCTCAATCATGAACACCATTCAACCCTGGACTAAAGAACATAAGCAAAACACCCTGAACTTAAAATATATAGCTCATTATACACTTGCTCTAGACAGAGACAGTCATGCTTAGCTTTGTCCACGGGTGTAATGAGATTCTGCATAAGCCACACAGCTAAGCTTTCCCATTAAAGTCAGGTCTTTAGACCTACCTCTGAAAATCTCTGGACGTCCTGCGTCAGCGTGCCGACTCTGCTCCAGTTGTAGTAGTTGAGGAATTTAACCACAGCTGGATTCACTGCGTTGTCTGAGGGAACTGTTCTGAAAAAGTTAGGGTACTTTTTCTTGTCTGCCAGAACAGGTGTCGTTGCCGCAAAGGATAGCTGAAAATACAGAGACAGACAGACAGAGAGAGAGAGAGCGAGAGAGAGAGAGAGAGAGCAAGAGAGGAGGTGATTTAGTACAAGCCAAGTCACTTACATCCACTCAAAAATAAATGGCCCTGAGTGGCTCTTGGTTTGGATGCACAGTTTTAGGAAAAAAGCTTTCACTGGCACTATGTGGAAGTTCTTTAAAGAATCATCTTTAGGAACCATAAATGGTTCTTCTATGACAGCGGTTCAATCCTGGTCATGTTCTACTACTGCCCTGTAAACTTTTTGAATTTCACTTTATATTATGGGTCCCTAATACCTAGTTATACTTAGCATACAGAAGCTTTACTACTGTAATCCAAATGTAACAGAGAATACATCACCAGTGCTTATGTTGTTGCTTTTGTGCATTATTAATGAGTTGCTACACACTGACACTTACTATAAAGTGGGGCAGTTTCCTTTAATTGACGAGCCCTTCCTGAAGTGACCAGGGCGTGCTGGAGGAGGGAGAACAGTATAACGTGTAGGACAGTGCATGTCCAGGACCAGGATAGAGAACCACTGTTCTCATACATTTTTTGGCACAATCATTTCAGTGCGTTTTGCAATATTTAACAAGTCGAACCACTAGAAGACCTAAATGAGCCCCATATGTCCATTTGAATGTGTGATTGAGGCTGTCAGCTTTGTGTTAGATTGCACTAATATCATCTTGATATAATTACAGAGCAATAAGGCGAGCTTGTATTCTGATGGCCGTGTCCATGTCCATCAGCTCTGTGTTTGGCCTTTTCACGCTGTATTGAGGTGATGAGCCAGGTCAAACCCTCTGTGTCAGGACACTGGGAGTCCAGAGTGCAGGTGTGAACAAATCAACACACTCACACATCTCTATAAAAAGACAAAGCTCACACCTTCTGAGGGTGCCCATGGTGACAGCAGCCGCGAATGTTTGCACCGCTGACAGTCGACCTCAGCTGTCTGCCTTGAGTGTGTGTGTATGGGTGTGTATGCGCATCTGCATGCATGAGAATGCAAACATGGTCTAATTGAAGGCTTAAAAGTGCTTGCTCCCCTTCTACTTCGCATTCCAATGCAGGGATTAAGGTCTGTTCGGACCATTTCCTCCCAAAAAATAGAATTTAAGAGAAATGTACTGAATCTCCAAATTAATTGAAGCTCCTTTAACTATCCATCCCATTTCCTGTCCAAATATTGCACTGTAAGCACGCTGAAATCAATTTGTGGTCTGTAAAAGAGAGCTGGAGAGCTGGAGAGCAAGAGTTTTCAAAGGGTGTATGGTAGGACTTAAAAAGGGGAGGAAAAAAACTCTTTTCATTTAACATCTCTTTCATGTTGTCAAACACCACCAAGTGTAAATGTGTTTTCAGCTTCTTGGCGAAGCCAAAACAGAGCAAGCACATCATGGTATGCTGTTTATGACAGCCCTCGCTCAGTAGATTAACACATGTTCCTCAGGCTATAATACAGCCTGAAGGTTGTTAGTGTCTGAGAGATAAACATATGGAAATTCTTTGAGTTTGAATACCAAAGCAACTTCATAGTTGTTAAAGGAGCAGATTTTTTGCTTACATTCATGAACAGGTTGCGCAATACTGCACATCCAAGCCTGGGCGATTTTTTATTAGCGTGCAAAAACCACACTCTAACTGAAGAGCAAATCAAAGGCACATTTATATACATAAAAATAGCGCAGTGTGGAAATTACTTTTAATTCAGTTAGCCAACCCCTCATATAATACTGTAAAATGCGTCTTCTCCAGCAGTATGTTTCCAACAGTAAAGGAATATTTAGGCAAAACCAACTAATCCACACAATCTTCCATTTAACATGCATGCAGTCCATCAGCCAAAACATGTTTGGAGTGGCTATGGCTTTTACTGTTTACTCTTCTTTGTCAGTCACTCTTGAAGAAGAGCGTTTGCTAAGGCGGTGCAGACTTGTCAGTGTGGTTCAGGACACAGTATGACTTACAGTGAGCTATAAGTGAACAAAACTTTCAGACAACACCAGGACTGAAGAGGACTGATCTTAGGTCAGATTCCTTTGTATTTATAATGGTTATTGCCACAAAAAAAGGATTTTAGATCAGGACTCAGCTTCAGGGAAAGAGGAAAATTGTGTGAATCTGATGTTTTTGCAGAACTATCCCATTAATCCTCAAGTCCTCAACTGCCTTAGTCTCTAAGCAAGGTTCTCCTGAATGAAGGCACAGTCAGTTGTATTCAGTTCCACAAGAGCACAGGACTTGAAAGGAAAGCGGATCAAGAATTGAAAAAGTGCCGTTGGTCACAATCGAATCAGTTCTAAGTTAAATTACTTTCCCATTGTATGTGTGAGTTGAATTGGAGCTGAAATGGAGTTGACCTTTAGCCCCGCAGTATGTTATAGTTGTGACCTTGCTGACATGAAGAGGGACATGGGAAATGTGCCTCATCTGTTCTAATTTCTGGCTCATTTGATAGGAGAAAGTGGTGATGTAACCCGAGTGCTTCGGTCTCTGTGTGTGTTCTGTGTGTGTGTGTGTGTGTCTCCGCACGCTTAGAGACTGGGAATGAAGTGGGAATAGTGAGTACGTCTGGCCTCCTGAGTGACAGCACACACCACCTGATCCTTTATATCCCTTTTCAGTGCTGATTTTTTTTTTTGGCCTCGATTCAACACGATATAAGCATTTAATGATAAAACGCTTTCGCCTTTCTTTCCTTTTGTCTCTTTCTATTTGGTGACAGTGAAGGGAGATGGTGACACTGCTTCAAATATCCATCATCTTAGTGATCACATCTGGTCGTCTGTCTAGTTATCTCTCTTGTTACTTAAAAACGTTGCTTTCACACCATCCCCTGGCTACTTCTAAGATAAAGGCACTAAATCGTGCTTGCTGGGTGTAAAATCTCAGAGGGACCCAGGACAGACACCCTGACGTTGAGTAAACTGATTTCAAATTAGCACTGTTAACATGGGTGCTTCCTTGAAAAACGTTTCATATCTTTTTGAAACATCAAGGAAAATGGTTTTGCAAATCCGCATGCATGTCCACACTTTCTGACAGCCAGAGAACTTGTGAATAGCAATGCTTTCACATTCTGCATCCTGTGAAGCCATGCCATGAACCAGAGCTAAAAATATTTAGACAAGAGAACTGAGACAAGAACTTGAGACAAATTCAATTACACTGCAGCCGTTTGGGTGATGAGGAGAGCTATAAAGTTGATGTAAGGACACAGACAGACAAGTTGCTGCAGTAGGAGAAGTGAGAGAAAGCTATATTTCCATTGTTCAGCCACAACATTAAAACCACTGACAAGTGAAGATGAAAACTGATTCTGTTGTTTCAGTTGCATCTGCCACAGGGTAGAATATATTGGGCAGCGAGTGAACAATCCATTCTTGAAGCTGATGTGTTTGAAGCAGAAAAAATAGGCAAGAAAATTTGATAAGGACAAATGGTGAAATCGGAACATCTCCTAAATTGTGGGGGGTTTCTGGTATGCAGTGGATAGTACCAATAAAAAGTGGTCCAAGAAAGGACGCCTGGGGATTTCCCAAAATAAGTATAATTCCATTTTGCTGTAGAAATCTTCAGACATTTTTCCATTATAATTAGCTTAAAACAGTGGGGAGCAGGCAAATTTTCCTCCAGTCTCGACAAGTTGTTGTTTTGGAAACAGTTTCTGTTCTCATAATGGCAAGAAACTGGAATGATCTAATAACGATTTAGTGTCTACCAGGAAAGTTATTGATGTTTATCAACAGTGGGTTAATTGGTGTGCTAGGAGAGATAAGACAGCAAGATTGCTGATAATGACAGTGATTAGGGGCTGCCAGCAGCATGTTAGCACTGTGGTGGACATAGGGTTCTGCTCTCCAGACAGCTTCGAGTTTCCTCTTGAAAGTCTTAAAAACTTGAGTTTTCAAACTGCTTTGCAACAAGCACATCTCTCACATCTCTCACATCTCTCTATCGCAAAAATGGCAGAAATGAAAAACATACAGATGGAATACCAGCATACATCTTAATGATGGATCTGCCACTTTTTGGCAGCTGATTATTCTTTCAGAACTTTTTTGTAGATTAAGTTATTAGACTAATTAAAATTTTATTCATATATATCTACATGTCAAGGCAAATAACCTCGGAGGATCTTGGAGCTTGTGACCCTCCATAATGAGGCTGATGGACTCACATGTTCTTGTATCATACAATGAATGGTGGTTTACATTCATCATCACCACGTAATCCTGCTCTACCATGAAGAATCCAAGTCTAAAATGATAGACAGCACTGAGTGGAGCTCCAGCAGCCCCCTTGCCACCCATCCCATCACTCATTACAGCTCGACAATGTGACTGTTGTTCCAAACACTGGGATTAACGCTGTCAATTAAGGAGGAGGAAGGCCTTTATCATGCCGCTAGTGCTAAATCCAAATCCACCCACGAGACTCACAGAGTTTTAAGGGGTCTTTGGGAGGCCACTTTAATCTTCGTTTAGCTGGGGCTACATCCTACACCCACACTGGGGTAAAGGGTTGTACCGGGTCCTGAGACATGTCCTGTTTCTCAGGCCTCACACTAACCAAAGTACACTTAAAAGTAAAAGTGCCAAAAGAGTTCTTTAGAGTGATGCCACAGAAAAAAAAACACTTTTAGTTCCCTAAAACACCTTTCAATGTACAGTTCTGTAACGGAATGCCTCAGGGTTTTTAAGCTTAATCTCATTTTTTTGGTTCCTCCAGAAGTTTCTTTTTCCAGCTTTAGGGTCTTTTTCACCTTTGGCTTGCTCACTAGGGGCTTAGACCAAGATTCTGTAACACTACTTAGTGAACTGAATTGAATTATTTACAATGAATAATCTCCATCTGCCAAATCTGTATCATACAATAGAATATCACAGGCAGTAATTTCAAAGACTTTCCCTGTACTCATCAAAGAAGGCTTTATTATAAGTGTGTTTTAAGTTAACACGTTTTTATTTGTTTT
The DNA here is from genome assembly GCA_037974405.1 of Brachyalestes nurse. Classification (NCBI taxonomy): domain Eukaryota; kingdom Metazoa; phylum Chordata; class Actinopteri; order Characiformes; family Alestidae; genus Brachyalestes; species Brachyalestes nurse. The sequence goes on along the minus strand of JBBPCY010000142.1, from coordinate 15,476,429 downwards.
AAATGGTAATCTATATGCTACAGATGAGACAGACAGTGATTAGATTAGAAAATGCTGGAGTATTCCATTAAAATCTGTCCATTGAAATGTTCTTTAGGAAACCAAACGTTTAAAAGGTATCACTCCAAAGAACCCTTTTGTTCTTAAAGGTGTGTTCATACTTGCCAGGGTTGATTTAAAATAAATCCTGGTGAGATTGCTCTGTTAGTGTGGTTTGTTTGAGAAACTGAGCTCACTACAATCAGAGCCCTGATGCAAGCAAACCTAATAAGGATGCCTTATTCTCTGAGCAGCTCTGACGTGATTCATTTAAAGTATAAATGCAGTTCAGAGTAAAGACGTCTAAACAAGACAAACACAAAAACAACCATCATCTCATACGTACAGGCTTGAATTTGTGAAAAAGACCATTATTTACATCTGCATGTGTTTAACATCTCCTTATAAAACTTGAATCTGGAATTTTAGAGCAGATACTATCTGGGGTTTTCTACATGCTGCATGGTGTTGTGTGAAAACCACTGTAACATGTGATCTCTTGCGACCTCTAATATCCAATCCACATTAAATAAAACATAATAAATTAGAAAAATCTTACTGTCTCCAAATGTATGTCATTATCATTTTCCATGATTTGATGGTATATATGAGTGTGAACGCTAAGCAACAACATATTTTCAGCTTCGGTCTGGACAAAGTATAAACACACCCTGAGAGTCCATGTTTCAGCACCAGAGACAGCAGCCCAGTAGAATAGGTACTGAAGTCTGTTCCAAGAAAAACGAATAAACCTGACATCTTCTTGACCAAAACTGTTCTATAAAATATGGTATTTTGAAGGCACAATTGTGCCTGCATTGCCTCATGGCACCTTTGTGTCATTTCTTCAGGGAGAGACATTCCTCTAAATTCAATCGAGTGATCCGTGTCCTCTCTGACTTTTCTGTAATGACCTGAATTGCATCAGCGAGAGCTCTTTAGCGGTGTGTGCTCGTCTCTGGGCTGGACCCGTCCCGCTCCCCCTACATTTCACAGGCAGAGCGGTAGCACTCAGCCAGACGGAAGGGCGAGGCAAGAAAGCTATCACGCAGAATTAGGCCTCCTCCCCTTCCCCACATATTCTCTCAGCATGAGACAGGCTCCTTCCACACACATCCAGCCTAGAACGTCTTATTTAAAAGAGCAGAGTTTCCGTCAAGCTGCGGTGGCTATAGTCTTTCAGATCATGGATTTACATAACATTATGAGAAACGGGGTTTTAATCAAATGTAGTCTCTTTCCCCTCCACTGGCGCATATGGGCACTCTCTCACATGCGTAAGCGCAAATACACTTGTGCATACATAGTGGCAAAAATACACACAAATGCACTCAGTGAGAACACTGTGCTCTGTATATGGAACTGTCATGGGATCATGTAGCATCAGTGTAAAACACATCTGAGTCAAATCTGTGTCTTCCATACTATAGCGCCACACATGCTGATCAAAGTGTATGCTTTCTCTCTCTCTCTCTCTCTCTCTCTCTCTCTCTCTCTCTCACACGCACATGCGCACACATACATACTCACAGATATTTTAAAGAAATTAGATCATGTCAAATTACATTTTTGGTGATTTTTAAGTTTGTGAAAGAAGTTAATCCAACATCTGCACCAAACAAACATAAATATGACATATTACTTCGAACGAATGCATGATTATCATTTATTTATTCATGAAATTATGTTTAAAAAAAAGGTTGGGCGCCTTTTTGTCAATCCAGTCCATTTTATAGGGTCTCAAGTCTATTTGACTTTCTAAGCCTTAATCCAAGTCAAGTGTAAGCAATTCCAGAGTGAAATAAATAATGTAATACTTACACTCCACAGCTATGGGCTCAAACAGGGCTTGAATTTTATTGCACGACTGCAGGTACACTGCATTATTTCATCGATACCCACACATCTCTTCAACCCTCCCAACTGCCACTGTATTTATTACATACTGTACATTTTTATCTGTTGCTATAGTTGATGCTATTTTTGTACAATTGTTTATTGTCTTTGTTTATTATTGCTTCTGTTGGCTGCACTGAATGTCTTGTCCAAGATAAGATAAGATGAGAAAAGATGATGAGGGAAATTCCCACACATTCACAGAGACATGTACTAATATTCAGATAAAGGTTCACACTGGTTCAAAATGGGGGATGACTGGCCAGAAGCTCTGCATAAAAAGGACAGGCTTCTACCCTGAAGAACTGTGTCAGCATCTCTCACTAGCATATACAAACGGGCGTGCAGTCTCAGACCACTTAATATTAATATTAATATCATCTGAACCTGCTCAGAAAAAAACCCCACTGGAACCCAAAAGTGCAAATAGCAGTGCCAGTGACCGTAACAGCAGTAATCCTTAGGATTTCTCAGACAGGTCACATCACTAAGGTGAAGCAGAAATCCTTTTACTAGTGGATGTAACAAAACACCTCCTTTAAGTTGGTGAGCTAATGGTTCTCTGTTCAAGTTCCCCAATCCCGACCCTGGAGGCACCAGTGCTCAGCACGTTTTTGTGTTTTTCATGCTCCTAACACACCTGATTCAACTAATCAGCTAATTAACAAGCTATTCCTGGGCTACCGTGTGTGTGTAAAACCAGGGAGAACACTAATTAGTGCGGTTCTGGGGGGTTTCCAGGATTGTGGACAGGAACCACTGTCTTACGGAAAAATTGTTTTATGTGTCTAAAATTTGACTTATTTGATTAAATTATTGGAGTCGATTTCCATTCTATCAAAGGAATGGCTGCAAACAGATATTTCAAAACGTTTTCATACCTCCTCTGGTTAAAAAAAAAAAAAAAAATAGAAGATCTTTGCAATACAAGGTCATATACATAACGCAATTTACTATAAACTGTTCCTTAATGTAAGTAACTAAAATGATTTTGACCTGTCCATTTTAATAAGTGAAACATAGAGCTGGGCCATTTTGCCAGAGCTCTGGATAACTCTGCTTCCAACAAACCAGGGCAAAATAAGTATTCACCTACTCACCCACACACACACACACACAAACACACACACACACACATGCATACACACATACATGAGCAGCAGGCACATGGTCCTACATACTTTATGAGTGGCTGTGAAGCAGTGAGGAAGAGCAGCAGGTGAGTCTCCATCCCTTTCCTAATCCTCCTTTCCTTTCCTCCCCCCATTTTCCCTCCATCCTGTTGCTCGTGCTGCCATGCTTCACCTAGGTTTTAATTGCCACCCCCCCCACTCCCCCAGGGGTAGTGCCACGCCGACAACCTGCGTCTCCTTTCCATCAATCTCCTGGTGCCAGCGTTAATTAAAACTAGAGAGAGAGGCCACTGCCTGTCACACCTCTCAGCTCCACAGCCATGGGACTGGAAGGTCACACAGCCCCGCTAATAAGTCCAATAAAGGAGACGGCAATTTTTTTTTTGTTCTTAGGAAAATAATAAATGACTTTGAGAGGTGAAGAGGGAGAGAGTGCAATGCATTCAGATGGTGTGTGTGTGTGTGTGTGTACGCGCGTGTGTGAAGAGAGAATGTACAAGGGATTGAAAAATGCATGCAGCTCCAGTGGAGAAGACATTGTGTATTCTGGGAGCTTACCCTGAACGAGTGAGGTCTAATGTAGCAGTTTCTCCTAACGCTCAGGCAGCTTCAGTCAATAGACAGCATTTCATTCTCATTAAAGTTCTCCAGCCAATTCCAAACACTAGGACCTCACAGAATGAAATATTGACAGCAACCAGCATCGACTTAGAATAAGTTTAGCTAACTCTCTCTTTCTAAGCTCGCTTTTAAGAAGAGGTGTACAAAAACGACGCAACATCCCCAGACATAACCTCTTTACAACGTAAAACTAATTTCTTTCTATCTTTCTTCCCGTATCCCTGTTTTTCTGTCATATCTCTCAGCCAACTAATCTTATGAACAGGGCTCTGAAATAGGCTAACACTGTATGTGAAACTACAACAATACAGCTCCTCCAGCAAACTTTTTTAGAAAAAAACATTTTTTGAGAACATTTTATATACGATCATTTTAAAGTTTTTAATCTTAAATGTGTCTATATAGAGTGGGGTCCAAAAGTCTGAGACCACCAGCAAAATTTTTCTATTTTGCATTTTCCTAGATATTTCTTTATAAATTATATTGTTGGCATAGGAATTTGGGCAAAAAGTAGATTCTTTAAAATATTTACTTGAATCTCAGAATGTCAACATTTGAAAAGTGAACTACAGTCTTCAGTAAGTCTCTTCCATTTTACTGTTCTGTTTTCTATTCTGTTAGTTTTGAATTGCAACGTGATCTGTGGGTTGCGGTTTGCATTTTTCAATTTGATTCCATGTCAAAACATGATAAAAACATGTCAAAAATGTATTTCCTCAAAAACCAGACTGCATAAATGGCAAATGTGAAAATACCTCATCTGCTTACACAAACAAGCGTGGCATTTCAATTACCTACAAGCGAGAATAAATTCTTATTAAATTACAGCATTTTTTATAGCAATTGACAGAACTGTGAGGGTTAAAAGAAAATGTGGTCTGGGAATCCAAATCCCCAAACATAAACTGCACACATTGCCTTACTCTACCCGCTGCCAGCGGTTTCACACATATTCTCCCTGGGCATAAAGAACAGCATGGGGCCTTGGTCTCCGTCACTAAGAGCTATGCCAGCCAATCGCGCGTCTGCCTGGTCACGTCAACCCGTTGGCACCGTCTTCCAAGCACATCCAGCTGCTCAGCGATGCTGCATGGCCAGTGGCTGGAAAACATGTGGTAGCTGGCTGAATGTGCTTGGGAGGAAGACATGTATTAGAGGGCAAAACTACAACATTTTGATGCTGGTTCTGTAAACACTGGTTGAACTCCCTCATAAAAAATGAAGCGAAACAACCAGCTTATGTCTCCAAGGGGGAGACCGGAAGCAAGTGAACCCAGAGTACCGAGCCAAGAGGGGCCAGTTAAATGGATTTTTAAAGCAGGCGGTCATAGTTAAGCTACACTGACTTGACCTCTGACCATTCAACAGACAGTAATGCGACCCTGCCACAGCCTAAGCACCAACATCAGTACAGCAAAGCTCAGTGTGGACCACGATGAATGATGGATAATAAGCTCACTAATCCACATCACTGGCCCTTTCTGACCACATCATAGACCTGCCCAGCACTAGACATAGAGCTACATTAACTTAGAATTAACTCAGATGATTAACTGGATGCTAAAAATGGAGGCCAGTACAGCAAATAGTTTTGACAACAATGATATATACTCATAAGTAGCGATGCTCCTATGCAGCTTTTCCCCTACGATATTGATCTGATTCCTAACTAACTTTATTATACCTATCCTAATGGGTGCCTGTACAATCCTGATGTTTGTACTATTCCATTTATTTAATACTTTATTTTGGTAAAAACTGTGTTTGGCACAAGCAAACTTTTATTTGTTCATTACTTTTATATAGCCCTTTACTTTTAATAAGGACCACAACTATTACAAACATATGGACTGCTAAAACCAGTAAAAACAGCATTCAAACGACAGTCAGTTTTATTCCAAAAGAGGTGTGTTGTAATTACTGGTATCCCCTCATTTAGTATTGTGTAGATTCCCTTTTAGAAAAAAAAAACAGCAGTCTCTTGTAAGGTTTTATGATCGTTGGGAACACAGAAGAAGAGGGGATGACCATAGCAAAAGTCAAATTTTATGTTCACTGACCATTGAGCTCTTTGACTCTAAACACTCAAGGTAGGTTTGATGTAGAAATCAAGATGGCTACAGAGAAAAGCACCTCCTCCCAAGTGTTAAACATGGCGGAGGATCTGTGATGCTGAGAGGCTATTTCTCCTCCAAATGCAGTATTATTTGCAAGTATCACATTATGGATTCGAGGAAGCACCAGGTTAATTTAAGTCTGGCTGCCTCCACCAAGAGGCTAAAACTTGCTTTTGGTTGCATCTTTTAGCAGGAAAATCCAATGTGCACATCACAATCCACTTAAAAATGATTAAATATCAGTTTAAGTGCCTGTGACATCTGGAAAACCTGTGACAAAAATATAGGAAAAGCTTTCGGGCATACTTCCCAATCAGTTTGTTAAAGGTGGCGTCTTATGGTGGACTTGGAGATAGGTGACCTCCAGATGTTACCAAACTCCATAATTCTGATACTGTGGTCTTTAGAGATTTTTATTCTTTAACATACTCACTGTGGCTGTGAAAAGAATAGCCTTTTTCGAATTTCATGAATTTCTTTATTTCTTGTCATTTTCCTAACTGTTGATGTGGATATTTTAAGAGAAGCTGCCATTTTATTGAATCCGTTCCTTGAATACTCATTTGCTCCAAAAATGGCAACTTTTTCCATTTCAGTAGAACCTTAAGATAATAATTAATAAAGTGATTCTTTAAGGCAGTCATCAATCTCAGGGCGCAAATAATTCTGGGGCACAATGTATGTTCCTGTTCCTCTGTCATTTATCTGTCCAATGTCCACTTTCTTAATAACAACCTGTACCTCAACTGACAGCACAGAGGAAAATGGGGATTGCTAAAAGATATCCGACTCAGGGGTAACATGTTCTGTACACTGTGGATCTGCTCTTATTCTTGACATACAGCTGTTAAGGTTAGATTAGAGAGAACTTCAACTTGTATATCACCCACTGTACCGGGGTTAAAGATTTTGTGAATGACATTTTTACTACTACATTTTGCTACGTGTCTCAGACAGGAAATAATTCCCTGCTGGCAACATATTTCTGCTGCAGTTACTGTTCATCTATTGGCTCTCAGGCACCGACACTTATATGATCATTAGGTGATTAGAGGGGGGGATGAGGGGGATGCTATGACCAAAATGCATCCCCCTACACATAATGGCATCACACCTGCCTTCACAAAGTGTGTGTGTGTTGCTGGTGTGGAAGCAGGAGGCCACCCCTTGTTAAAAAATAACGAATCACCTACTGCATACAATATCCGCATTGATGAAACACTTCTTATGCGACATGTAGTTGCTGTCTAAACAAAACCTTGTATTTCCAAAATCTAACTTCTACAATGCTCTGGAAATGTATTTTAAATCTAATGAGAATTTACTAATTGATCTTGAACCATTTCAATTGCTTTGCCATGAAATTTTCACACAGCGTAAAGGACATTCTCAAAAGTAAATAGTAGGGCTGTAACGACACACCAAACCCACGATTCGGTTCGTTTCGTGATTTTTGACTCACGATTCGGCACCATTTTGTTTGGAGACACCTTATCTTTACCACAAAATTATAAACCAATAAACGCTTAAATACCGCTTCCTTTCCAT
>JBBPCY010000142.1:15440548-15466754 GCA_037974405.1 Brachyalestes nurse | reverse complement strand
ACTCGCTCAAAACACAATAAAACAATTACACAGAAACTCCAACGCAGTTTTATCACAACCCAGCCAGCTTATAGACAATTTTAAGCCCAGTGTCATAACTTACATGTACTCACAGCAAGTTCGTGGAACTGAGTGTCGCGAATTTGGTTTTGTATTGTATATCGTTACAGCCCTAGTAAATAGATAAATAAATTACACTGTTGCACTGTTTTCATCCAAAAGCGACAACATATGCCCTTATATTTATTGTAGGATTTGTCCATGCGCCTCATAAGAAGAATGGATTTCGAATTACAGTTCTGGAATTCAATCAAGTCTCCACAGGGGAGATGTAAGAAAACAGACCTTTAATGGATATCGATAATACATGATTAGTGTATTGGCCTAAGGTCACAAAGTTGATTAATGATTCCAGTGGAATTCCCTAAACAGTATGCTTCTGTATTACCATTTATCATGCACACACATGCACACACTAACACATACTCACACTTAAATATAGCCAGTACAGTTGAACAAACACACGAGTGAGGGGCATAAATCCTATTCACACCGTCTTTAGTCTTTTACAATTCATGGCAGATGCTGAAGACATTCACAGAGTTAGTTGTTAATCAGCGTCCGAGGAGTGTAAAGTCCACAGAGAGGACTGAGTGTATTCAATATGCAAGACAGGAATTTGACACTCAGCATGATCGCTCAACTTGATGTACCCCTTTCCACACACACACACACACCGTCTCGTTCACTTCTTCCTGACAGATCAAAACTAACTGGCCTATAAAAGAGGATATATGGTAATATATTGAAGCAGATTTAAAGTGGATGTGGTTTGTGGCATTACAAACTTGAGAATAAATATAAAAGACAGTGGCTGAACATTTACCAGTTAAAATGTAGTTCTCCAAGCTAAACCAACATAAATGAACTCTCACAGGGATAACGTGGGGACAAGGGACAATTCACCCAATTCATCACTTAATTCTAAAAGAGCATATTTGTATTTTATCATAAGTTTCAGTCATGTATGGAGTCAGTTAAACCTACAAAATATAACTACGATGGAACAGTAGCAACCACAAAGTTGCAGGTTCAACACCCCACTTTCTTCCATTGTGTCCTTGAGCAAGATACTCAACCCTCAGTTGCTCCACAGGGACTGTCCCTGTAACTAATGGTTGTAAGTCGATCTGGATAAGAGCATCAGCCAAATGTCCCCTTTACCCTTTAATATATTACATAGGTTCCCTAACTTAAGTTCCTGAAGACATACGCTTGAGGGTGCCAACAAAGTAAGATCATGAAATATCGTTTTTTCTGACAGTGTACCTGCATATTCACAGAGCGCCAAACAGACACACATGCCCCATGGCTCCTACCACTAATGCCCTGCTAATTGAGGCTATTTAACCCCAATTACTATGATCTTCCTGGCAGGTTGTTTAGAAGCACGCTGCCACAGAAATGACCAGCAGGCCCACATTTCATAGCTTTATTTTCCACCACGAACTGGGGTCACAGGGGCACAGCTTTTTTTCTTGTCTCCCGTCATGTTATGTCACATTTCTTTGTTTATTTATTTTCCGAAATGTGCAACAACATGGATCAAACTAACCTTTTTCCAGTGAGGTATATTTAAAGCCCCCAAAGACAGCAGGTATGACATTTAATTCCTCAAATTGCAGGCTTATTATTCCGTAAGGTCTATGAAGTATGAATTATTCTGTAAGTATTGTGAAACCAATATGTAAATTGTATCGTTATGAGAGTAAGGAGCTGAAACATGGGCCTTCATAGTATAACATATAATTATACATAAAGTAAGAGTTCCCAAGTTGTTTTTCTAGTCTCTGTAGGAAGAAAAAGCTGAATTCTTGTATAGCCTGCTAGCCTAGGCGTAGTTTTATTGGCGAGACAAAGGCTCATGCTCAGTTCCTAGGTTCTACCACCAACAGGCCAGTGGTCCATCAGTTAGGCTCAAACATTGCTGGACTCTCCATCTTGCCTCATGTTTGCTGTCTAAGCAGCTTGAGTCCAAGACACTAAAACCAGCAAGCTGTAATTGTAATTTTCTGATGCAAAATGTTGCCAAACTTTCTAAGACAGAAAATCTGGAATCTGAAATGAGTGCACTCAAAACTGCAATCTCAGCAACGTCAAGTAAGCAGAGAGAAACAAAGTCACGCGCACAGCATGCAGAGTGCTGCATAAATGCATCCGTCCATCCTCGCCTTCTCTCTCAGCGGGCCGAGACATCAGGGGTGCTGTGTTTTTGGCAAATTGCTGAAATGGCTGCGGCACTACTTGTTACTGCCACTTTCCTCTATAAGGCAAGGTCACGACTGGGTTAAGCAGCACAGGAGTATCGATCATGTGACTCAGACACCCTTCAGCATCCCCCTGCTTCCCTGGACCTGAAAAAGGTATTTCTCCTTCACGAGGGAAAGTGCTCAGGAGCCGTCTTTTCATTAGCTTATTGATCTCTGCTGAAAAAGCAGAGCCCACTCCTGCACTCCTGATGGCACTGCATGTCATTAAAAATGCATTTAAATTAAGAATGTTTCTCCCTCCATGCCTGCAGAGCACACGGTTCAGCTGTTGAAGACATTCAGAGACAAGTGGAGATCGGGAAGTTTTGTAGGTCGGATGAAATTTGTTTTGACTTAGCAATGGTAAATCTAAAACTGGAGTTGGTGGGTTACCAAATCAACAAAATATTCAGACGTTAATTGCAATCATTAACTTTGGGTAATTTCACGGTTCTCGAAATGAGGTAGATGTCCTGATTTTACCTGCACAGCTTCTCTGGAGGTTTATCAAATTACATGTTATTTCAGCACAGCAGACACTGACCCTTATACACATGTAGAAAGCGAAAGCAGTGCACTCAAACGGAGATGAATGACTGTGTTCCATCACACTTTCTATAACTATCTCTATTTATAAATTGAGATTTGATAGCGTAACCTGAAATCGGACTGTGTTCTTGCTGCTGGCGGATCGCTCTGTATGAAAGATTAATGAGCAGATGCTGAACTGTGGAAACCATTATTATCCTTTTTTTTCCCTTCAGAGTCACTCTTTCCTTCAGGGAGTGAGCGGATTACATTGCATGAGGTACTCTTCCTCTACTTAGCTCATCACACAAACACACAGATACAATGTGCAGATGTGCAGATATTCTGGTTACTGGTGGAGTAACACATTGTGAAATGCATTGCATCAAGTAATTACCTATAAATATAAAGTTTCTCTCCATCATAACTCTGTATGTGTGGGTTTTGCATTGCCTAATACTCTGCTTTCTCTCTCTCTCTCGCTCTCTCTCTCTGTCTCAAACCACAAAAACATGCTACTAACTGGTATAGAATCTTCAAGAGATCTGATTAACTGGTGTAGAAGCTTCATTTTGCATGTCTGATTAAGGTAGAACTCAGATAAAAATGTGTATACTTATGAATAATTATTTACAATATTTATTAAATGACTAAAATGTAAACAGTCATTCAGAGTGAAACATTCTAAAACAACATAGTAAGTCAGAATTGGCTTGTGTAAAGCCTATAAAACTGCATCATAGATTTTTTTTATGAATATGCTGTATGATCCCTGTATGATTTATTTTAATTTTGCAAGCTGTAACATGTCAAGATCAGTGAGGCAAAACAGACTCTAAAGAGAACTTAGACACGTGTAGATTCACTGGTGGGTTTGGGAAATAGATTTGCATTGTACCCCTGGTTCCTATCACTGCCACTGTAAAGAAAATCAGCAAGTTTCTTTACAATGAAACATCACACATCAGAGCACTCTAAATGACTCATTCATGTAGGCTGTAAGGGATCAGCATATGGAACTGGAGCTTTACACGTATTTATTGTCTCTTATAAGCAGAGTAGCAACAACATGTGACTAATGTATGTGTGAAGTAAAGATAAGATAATACAAATAATACAAAAATATAAACATTGACATTTGTGTGTATGTATATGAATAAAAACCATGAATTTGTGGTGTGGTAAATTTGTGGTATTTTTATAGTGTAAACTCTAAATATGCTCCCAAAACACTTTAATTTCATTTTAAACTCAGCTTAATACATTACCCTTAAAAAAAATGCAAAGGTAAACTTGAGAGAATGCTGGACTTCAGCGGCCAGACATGCATCACAGGGCAGCAGCCAATCAGCAGCAAGGAGAAATAAATAACACTCTCAGATTGGCTACTTTCAAAACCTCCTGCCTATACAGCGGAGTACAGCGGCATTTCACTATCACAAGACGCACTTTCGTTTGCAGTTGTTTTGTGTGTTCTCGACAGTACTAAAAATATAGCACTGAAAAATTATATATTGCCACGAAAAAAGCAAAAAAAAAAGTTATTTGCGGTTCTCTGCAAAAATCTGCGAGAGACTGCTGAACCGCAATCAGGCGGGGGTTTACTGTATATATATACATATATATATATATATATATATATATACAGTGGACTCTTGACCATGTTTTATTTTTAAAAATACGGTTATTTATAACTTAAAAAATTTTGAAATCTGTAGTTTTATTGACTTTTTTATATCACGTTAACATCAAACACAATGACATCATATTATAAATAGCAAAACAGATTAAGAAGTATTTGCTGTTTTTTTGTAATCCTTAAGAGTTAAAGAACCATGGAATCCCAAAGGTTCTCTAGGGAAACAAAAGTGTTTCCTCTATGGCATAATTCCAAAGAAGCCCTTTTCGCAAATATTTAATTGACACATAGCTTGAGTGCACAGTCTCACTGGCCAATGGAGCCAAGATGAACCTCAAGATAGTGAAGTAACCACATCCCATTGGTCAAAAAGCGCAGAGAACGAAATTAGATTGGACAGGAAAGATCCTAGACAGCCCACTCTTCCTCTGCAGGAATATTTACCCTTGGGTAGCAGGCTGTGGAATATAATATGTGCCTAAGAAATAACAATGACTTGCCAAAGTCTTGGAGGCTCAGGCTGTAATTGGTTATATATCCGTGAAAGTGCTCCCTTGAAATCAATATAACTGGCAGGCCCATTTCCTCTCTCCATTCACAAAAAAAGAAAAAAAAAACCCTAATCCTCCATTTTCATTTATAATGTCTTAGAGATTGGTACAGCTCTTTCTACATATTACACATCTCCCCAGCAGTAATTCAATTTACAGTCCATCAGTCAGCTCCTCCACCAGGGATGGAAAGATCTGTCTGGAGATGATCTGAATCACCGAAGGCACCACTCCAAACTTCAACCTCGCACTCAGAGTAAACACCCAAGGCCATAGTGAAAACACCCATCATGCCAGAATACATCTGCATTTGAATACACTGGCTTACATTTCATGTAGGAGAACAAAATGATGTTTGTAAAGTTGACAATGAAAATATCAGGCTTTCAGGATATAATACTACTTACAGTTGGTGCATACTTTATCAGAAGGCAAAATTATACATGGTAAGACTGTTTTTATAGTCCATCTGTAACGTCGTTAAAAGGTTGAGTGTTGAATATCATATAGTACAGTGTATAGATTATGAGGATCAAATATCAAACAGCTCAATACAAAGCACAACAAAGCATTTAAGCTATTTCTGGACACACCATTAAGCCTGATTATGACAGGCTTCAATTTACAGTCGTTTTGAAGCAGGTCTCTCATTTTTAACTGACCAGCGTGAGCACAGGTGACTTAATTCCTCACTGTTGTCACCCAGACATTTAGATGCCATGTGAGCTTCCCAAAACCAGATTCCAATCTACTTTGGTTGTGTACTACCATCATTATAAACTTCATGATGTCTGTAATCGAGACTAAATGAATTATATTGGCTACTTAGTGCTATTCAACCCTTGCACATGCCTATCTTCTTTGACAACCATGCTATCAGCTGCGCTGTGAAATATAATGCAAATAACATGATTCTATTGTACAGTCCACACATAATTTTCTCTTCTAGCTCTGTACGTCAGCACACTGTGTTTAAAAAGTAAGGTAAAAGTGCAGAAAATGAGGAGATTTACATCTATATCACCTGATTCATATAGAAACCTGGGCTCCTGAGTGCAGGGCTCCCAAAAATACTTAACTGTCTAAGTGCCAGCCCTGACATTGCCAAGAGAAAGCATCTTTGGATCACTAGACAACTATTAACAGTACATTTCAGATTCTGTAGTTTCCTTGAAATTACATGAAGAAAACTTCATGGACAATGTCGTACGGACAGGTGAGGAAAGGATTAACCTGTTCCAGAGTGATAGAATGATGAAAGCATGGAGAAAGAAGGAAACGCTCATAATCCGAAGCTTTCCATCTCATCTGTGAAACACAGGCAAGCATAGCTGCCAGTGGAGTTGGCTCACTCATCTTTATTGATGATGTAACTGCTGACGGCAGCAGGATAAATTCAGTCTATAGAAGCTTCATAGTTGCTCAGATCCAACCAAATGCCTAAACCTCTGAGGATGGTGCTTCATCTTGCAGTAGGGCAATGAGCCAAAACATGCAACTAAAGCAACTACGAAATTCATCTCAATGGAAAAGTTGAGATTTCAGGTCTCAATTGTGTGAAACCCACAGAGCATTAGTGAAGAAAAGTGAGAATACAAAAAAGCAGGAACTGAAAATGTCTGCATTACAGAACAGGCAGAGCATTGCCTAGCATATGACAAGATTTATAAAAGTTTTCACAGAAATACTTTGGCACAGGAAAGGTCTATGACAATATGAGCATTTAATTTAAAATGATGTTAATTGCAGGCATTTATGGCGCCCTGAACGGTGGAAAAAATATGCATTTCCGACCTTGTTTAATTCACATAGACTCCAAATTAAAGTTGCACTTTAACTTCAATAGAACCAGTGCCCACTTGCTTACAGACTGCATATTATCAGGCCAATACTATGAATATTCACACAACTGTACAGAGACACATATATCTGAATACTCTATACCACAGTGGATACCTGTGTGTGTGTGTGTGTGTGTGTGTGTGTGTGTGTGTGTGTGTGTGTGTGTCTGTGCCAGTTTGTATTAAGCTAGTCTGAGCATGGGTTTGCTTTATAACACGCCTAAGAGGTTCCAGGTCACTGAGGGAAGACCCAATGTCTTGTTCCCAGTCGCATGGTGACAGTGGTATTTGTAGTGTAATCAGTGCCGTGTGTGAACAGGCCAAAGGGAATCAGCCATGCATGTGAGCCCGAACAGCGCCATTAACCGAGCAGCAGCTGCTGATGCAAGCCCAAAGACTAACAGTCATGCATTATACATATCCTCACCATGCATAAACCTGTATACTCTATTTGTTGGTCCATGAATGTTGAACATCATTTAAGTCAGTACACACTCACACACACCCACTGACACCCACACACACCCACAGAGCCAATGATGGTGTTAAGAATAGGCAAAAAAAAAAAACATCTTTAATCAGCTTTGGTGGAGAGCGCTTCAGAAGAAGAGTCATGCACAGCTCTGCGGGAAGGGGCCAAATCCTTGTGAGCAGCAACTGGAACATGAATAATGCATGAATTTAATATCCAACCCTGACACATACGTTGCCTCAATTTCAAGCCACGTGCAAGGTCCTCGGCACTGCAGATTACGCGAGCTGGCTTATTTCATGTCAGAGGTCTGAGTTTGGGTTGCGTACCATCCTGCGTGCAGACGGATCTCTGACCTAAGCCCTGGTGAGAAACATGCTGGTAGGACATCGTAATGTTGAAAGGAGCTCCTTGGATGCAAAGAGAACCGACATTTGGCATCAGCTATAGCAGCGTGTCAAGGCTGAAGAAAAAAGTATTTTGTTTCATGTTGGCTGTACTACAGAGGGGTTCACATTGTGCTTCATAGAAGGCTGAAAACTGCACCTATTTGTACAGGGGTTAACAGTGCCAGGCAACCGTAGTGACATAACTGCCAAATAACCTGCATTTTTTTGCTATTAAGGCAGTTGCTTGCTTGCTACCCTTTCAGTGTGTACCAGCAGAAAGCTCTGTCCCTTGCTCTTTTAGAAAAGCATGCACTCTGTTGTAAGGACTGATCTGTCAGGAAAAACAGAATATTAGTGACACATCTTGACATGTCAGAGCTGCCTTCCTATTCATGTGATTAGTCAGCACAACTCACTCATTAAAAGTCATTGTCAATCCCACAATTATATCAACCAGTGATGTTGAATGCTGCTAATTCAACATCACTGCACAGTCCAACAGGCTTGGAGAAAACTAACTACAAGTTCTGTTATCAGTGAACAAAGAGCAGGTGAACAGAAGAGAGGCGGCCATATTATCCTTGCAATTATGCTCTCTTGGACTCCCAGGCATGGATAGCTACTGCATCACCAAGGCTCAAACTCGCAGTCTCCTGATAACAAGGCCCACACTTAGAAGACTGTGGGTCACCTAGTTTCAATACTTTTTAAAACACAGGTCACCAGCGTACATAAAATGCCAAGCACAGATATGCATCTCTCCCTCTGAGAACAAAAGCTCCCCAGCATGCAAAAATGTGTGTAATTTGATCCCAAGCCCCTTAGAATGTATTTTCCAATTTTCCAATTTGAAAGTCTCTGTCAGCATCCTGTTATCTCCATTTTCATTAAACTGCCAGGAACTAGGAGTTTGTAGATGCTGGAAAAAAATGTGATATTTCTAACTACATCTGACACACAGGTCTTGCATCTGCCTCCTTGGAGAGCCCATACATCTTCTGCTTGCTGAGATGGAAGCTCCAGGAGCTGCTTTTCCTAAAATATAGCAGCACATGCAGCATTTATGACTGTGCCATACAAGGCACTCAAAAAGAAGAATATACAGGAGGAAGCAGACCCTATCTAGAGACTGTGTGAGGTTCAGGAACAGCCCAAATGATTTCTCATGCAACAGTAATGCTGCCACGCACAACGCTCCTCGCTGTGGATGCACTGACAAGCTGGGTAATTATATAAGGCCTAGTGCGTGTTGGAGACACTGGAGAGCCTTATTTTAGGACATGATGACGAGCCTGTGCTTGGCTGCTTAGAAGAGTAGAGACTGTTCAGGCTAGAAAGGTTTAAAATAGGAAAAAGTGAAATGCATTTTATCTGAGATCCAAATACTTCTTAAACAATGTAGTGCCTGCATTGCAACATGAGAATAAAGTTGACGACATCCTTTAGTCTTCATTTTACCAGCTGTCTTTTTCTGACTGTCAGATCTCCTTAGGTCATTCCAAAATAGATACAGTTCTGTGCAAAAGTAAGAGACCATTATTTGCCAGCCGGAACAGAACTTTAATTTGGTGAACCTACTGAAACTTTAACTCCTCTATTCTTTCTTAATCCTCTAAACCCAACCAGTCCTAGCTGTATCCTCCCAACAAAAGCTGATCCTAAAGTTCTGACATTATTTCCCCATCAAGGAGTCAGAAACATTCACACAAGCAGCTACCCAAACACACAACAGCTGCCTTACTTATGTACATCAAAAGTATCTGAGGAAACAACTATATACACTTTCATAAAGAATGGAAAAGAGTTATTAAAGGATAGAGAGATAATTGGGGATCCTTACAACCACACAAGACCTTGCGGACCTGTCACAATCACATAAACAGCACCTTTTTCCTCAAAGGTGAAAGCAAAGATTTGAAAAAACAAAAAATCATAGATAGTTCTGTCCATATTTCCTCTGCTCAAGACAGTGGGTTTAAAAACATTTAAAGAGTAGTGGTCTAGAACAGGGTTGTCGAACTCCAGTCCTGGAGGGCCGTGGTCCAGCAAGGTTTGGTGAGTTCCCTGCTCAGAAACACCTGGTTCACCTCACCAGTTAATTGTCAGGTGACAGAAAATGACAGAAAATGTACACTATTGTAACGTTTATGAACTGTGAAAAGCAGAAAATGTAATTATTCCATAGTGCAGGTGAAATAGCAATTAAATGTGCATAGTCTTACATGAAATTTAGAGTATATAAACCATTTTTATATACTCTACATTATATATAATGTAGCGTATATAATAAGGGTTGAAATATGGCTTTGGCCACTGCCACATGAAGGCATGGTTCAACTGGAATGAAAACAGGAAAAAGGAAAACTCTCCTGGCAAAATATGAAAACCCCCTGTTTTACATAAAACAATCTTTTGAATAAAACAAAAGACAGAAGAAGAGAGGAAGGCGGTGTGAATAATTCTGTGTTTGTTTATGTATAAGAGCTAGAGAGAGGGGAGAGAGTGAGAGAGTAAGAGTAAGAGAGAGAAAGAGAGAGAGATTTGAGAGGGAGGGCGAGAGAGAGGGAGGGAGGGAGAATTGTGCACTCTTGTGACTGCAGTGATGATGCAGGTGATGTGGAAAAAAAGCTTCAAGGATTCTCCCCACATAAACCATTTCATTTTCATCAGGCTGCTGTAAGCGGCTGGCTGCAACATTGATCACGCTGATCAGAATCTGCAGACATATTGTGATTGCGCTTTGCAGTGCTATCGACTTTGTGTTAAATCCTGAACCATCACTGAAACTCCTAACATATGCCCCCTGCCTTGATTTTCTTCTTCTTTCTCCCTCTTTGCCTATCCCTCATCCTCTAGTCATCCATATCTTGTCTCCCACCCTCCCCTTACTGTCCCTCTTTGGTTGTAGAGGTAAGGAGGCAACCAGAGCTCAGTGTAATTAAGAGGACACATTGATTTAATGCTAGCACATAGTGTGTGTATATACGATAGTGTGTTTATACCATATAATAAAAGCATACTAGTGAGTATTAGAATTTCAGTTGCTATAACATAAGTAAATGGCAGCATCTCATGCGTTGTTCATGTGTATGAAATATAAAATACATAATAAATACTAATGGATACATTTCAACACTGTTATGTGAATATTGTTATTCAAAGGTCAAAAACACCATTCTGGTCTCATACATTTTCTGTTGTTTGTAAAAATTAGCATCCTTTCCTACTTCCGTTGAAAAAGCTTTAGATGGGCTCATTTGGAAGATTTCTATAAGGCAAGTAGGTGTATACAAACATAGTTTTTGACAAACTATAGCCTTTAGAAAGTCAGAACAATTGCGGCTGTCCTTGTACAAATGTCAAGTAGCACTTAGTAAAAAGCTAAGAGCTAATTATTAAGTTTCGTGTTATACAACGGTCAGTCCAGAGGCACCGGGACTCATAAATGCATATGTGCTCTGAGACATTTTCCTAACAGTCTAATTGTTCTGCCTTTGTGGCCTTTAACATGTCTTTACTCATCGGGACTCTTTTTCTTTCTTAGGTAGCAATTAAGATAATTATGTATTTCTGTTTTCAGTGCGAGTTAATCTTGCTAATGCCAAACAGGCAAAGAGAAAAAGTGGCCAGTGCATCACAGACACAACAAGCAGGATATGGAGAAACAAAATGCATTTGTGCTCCCTGCTAATTCAGGACAAAACAAAAAGCAAAGGGTCTCTTAGATATTTTTTTGGTATTTGAACCCCTGGGGTTAGTGGCAAAACAGTAGTCTGTTGCTGGCTGTATTCACTGGGAGTGTGTATGTGTGTATGTTTATGTGTCCTGGTTCTGTCAACACAGTTGTAATCCCCTCTCCTGTGCGGGGTGTATTAGAAATTGTCAGTTGCTCCTCGATGAGGGACATAAACCATTTGCAAGACATTCAGTGGCTTAGGGGTCTCTCAGGACCATTGCCGGACAGGATGAAGCCATCAAGTTCCTATATACTGTGAGACAAGTCTGCTAACTTCTTTCAGGCCAACCAGTCCTTCAACACCCCAATATAATGCCACATCCCAGAAGACAACAGGGCTCAGCAGGAGATGGATATTGTGCTGCAGAAGTCCTGATGGAGGAGGTCTACTGGGGGTTGTTTCTATCTCTACACTTCATCTATTTCTCTTTCTGTCTGTCTGTTTGTCTGACCCAGTCCCTGTCTCTGTAGTAGATATACCTGTTTCCCCTGTACTCCACACTGCACAGCTTAGTTGAAGTAAGTCCCTGGGCCTGGAGACAGCACTTATCCCTCAGGCGTCTCTACAGCTGAGTAGAACATTTGTTCTCATGCATGTTCTGTTCGTGCTAAAGACACTCCAGTTCACTGGTCAGACATTGCTCTTACTCACTTTGCACAGAGGCTTAACAAAGGCAGAGTGTGGGAACAAGGTAATAATTAGAAGTGAACAGCTATTAATTTCATTTTTAACACTATTCAGACATAATTGCTTACTGATATATGTAATTCCATAGGAAGTTATGCAATACATGACATTTACATTGAATACACATTCTATCTAGATGGCTTTAAGTCTGCATTTCTAACCTTTTTCCATACGATGCCAACAAATAACAGAAACGTGGCAAAATGTCCAGAACTAGATTCCACGCACAACAATAACTTGAAAGAAATTTGAATACTTATACATATGTGTTACAGATTAGAAGCTTATGATTATGAATGATAGTATGACTGTGGTTTTGTTATCAACAGGGATCATTGTGACTTTTACAGGTTAAAACAGACCATGTGGAGTATTTTGACCTGACTGTGGCACTATTAGCAATGGAAGCACAGGCCTTGAAGGTCACTTGAAATGTTCTGACTATTTGTGGTACATTTTTATGGCATGGCTCTTGCACAGCAGTCTTGTAAAAAAACAACTGGTACTTTAAATTCAACCAACAAGAGGACATTTTCATGCCATCATGTTGTCATCATAGCTTGAGGGCCGGCCTTATTCAAAGACAGGTTTTAAAACACGTAATCTCACAAGGAATGAACTAGCCATTTCATGTTTTTCTTCAATTCCTCATAAATATTATCATTGCCTTGTTGGGTTGAAGGGTGCATCAGACTGCAGAGAACAAAGAAGAATTTAAGGGTCAAAAAGGGTTTTCATTCTAAAGTGAAAATGACTGTATTTATTACACCCGCATTCAACTCTCACTGTCATACATATGCAACTCCTTTTTAATATGCTAATGTTGTATCATAGAGATGTGCTCTGCCCACTAGTGATCTTCTTCTGGTTTATAAATCAGTCATTCAAAAAGGTCTCGCTAACCCTGCATACTACTGGGCAGAATTTGTATTTTGGCAGCCTGTGTTTTAGGTTTGCAGTCTTTGACAGGTTATAATCACAATGTTTGCTTGAATAAACAATTTACCAGTCATTTAACGACGGCTTTTTTCATCAGTCTTAGTGTTTTAGCACGGGTATGTATTTACACATAATATTCTATCTGAATGTGAATGTTTTTCTCTGCATTTCAAGAGGTTGAATGCTAGACTGCCGCCCATTGCTGCGAGGACTGTTTAATTGACCATGGCTCTGCACTCTTAAATCAAGTCCAGAATAACCTAGCTATTGTATTTATGGGAATTCATGCAGAAATGAGCTTTGCCTGGCCAAAATTGTGAACTCCTAAGTAAGACTGACATACCTCTGTTTAAAAAAAATAGGTCTACGACTCACAACCTCTCTGCAGAATTCTGACCCAGTTGCTGTAGCATCTCCCTATTCAGCAGAGCGTCTGTCTGCCATCTGAAGACACAACTCTGAACAGAGCTGCTAGAAATATCTCCTCACCAGGGAAATGGCTCTGCCTGTCAACCTGAGAAACCAATGCTCACCCACCCTCCCCCCCAAAAGCCCAGACACACACTCGAAATAGTCTGCCTTTCATCAGATGAGGAAAAAGCACATTTCTGTGATTCTGCTCACCATGAAAGCCCTGTGGCAGAAGGGATGGGAATGGGTGACTGAGTTCAGCATCAGAAGAAGACGTGGAAATCATTTCCCAATAGACTGCGGACTTGGAGGTTCAATTATTGACCAAGCGTTTTTCTGCTCCTTTGAGCTGTGAAGTACCTTTTTCATTAATTTGCCTCACATTGCAATGGTTGATAATGCCTATCTGACTCTGTGCAGATTAGAAGATCCTGTTTCTTCTGCGTTGACCCAATTAAGAAGGTTCTTCCCTTCAAAAATTAATGCATTGAAATGGCAGAAAAAAATCATGGCATGTTTCAGCGCAGAGTAGCTGAGGCATTTAGGACAATGCACTCTTAAAAATAAAAGTGTCACATTGAGTTCACTGAAGCATTCCCACAGAAGGTCCACTTTTGGTTCCCTAACGAACTGCTGCTTTAAAAGACAAGTTTTAAAAATGAGATGTGGCTCTTAGAAGTCACGGCAAGACACTGTAATCATATGACCATTTTGGTGCCATCAGTCATGAATCAATCAAACTATGAGATTTCAATAATCTGTTCTTCACAATATCTAATATCTAAACAATAGAATTAAAACAATATGATGACTAATGCATGTGGAAGAGGATATATTTCATTTGCATATAGCCATAAGGTTTAGTATCCAGTAATTACATAGGATGCAATAAAAACTAAAGATGGGCCCAATCCAATATGATATTGGTATCGGGTCCGATATAGCCGCACGTCCGTCATCGGATATCAGTCGGACAGGCCCAAACCATATTTCAGTTCGCAGCTTGCGCTGGACCTTAAACTCGACGTTGTGTAATACGAGATGTGTCACCGCTCCTTATTCCATACCATGAACCTGCGGTAACTTCAGTCTGAATGAGCGATTTAACATTAGCCACTGCTTTGAACAAAATGTCGCTCATTTGGAGATACTTTAGTTTGGAAACACCGGCTACTTGCAATGTGTGTAAACCAGCCTGCCGAGGGGTGGAAGTATGGTTGCGTCGTACAATACAATAAATTTAATCAAGCACCTGCAGAGACTTCATGACAGAGTACTAGGAGATGCTAGCAAACAAGGAAAAGACACCAGGCAGCAGACGCTCATTGACGCTTTCCAAAACCACAACAAATTTACAGCAGACAACCCAAAAGCAAACTTAATATCAGAGAAGATTCTTAGCTCTCCCTCAAGACCTCTTTGGGGTCCTTTTAGGGGCTATTTTGCATGTTTTGTTGGCTGTTTTTGCCCTCGTCCCTCTCTCAAAACACGACGAGGCTAAAGTTGGGCATCCCGTAACTCGGCCAGTGCACCTTAAATACAGAAGATTACTCTCTGCCCATGTCGTGTCTCTGAATTCACGTTATTTAAAATGTATCAGTTTTTGCGCTTTATTTTTTACACAGTTGTCGCTGCTAAAATTGACATAATACTTGAACTATTTAGATGATTCAGCCAAGATTGTTGTGTCTTTGATAATAACAAAATTTTACAGCTGTTGCTGCTACTTTTTTGTGACGTGTGACATAAATAAATTCCTTTGGAATGCCTTTAAATTCAGTGTAGTTGTGTATAGTTTTTGCTCTTCTAAGAAGTGCTTAGTAGTTTATTTATTCTGTGATGTAACCTTACTAACAAACAGCACAACAAAAATAATGCTAACATTAAAGTAAAAAGATGTTTTATGTTGGAATCTGTATCGGTATCGCAGTCGTGTATCAGAATCGGATTGGAACTGGAAAAACGTGGATCGGCCCATCACTAATAAAAACTTCTTTTTTTTTTGTAAAATCATAGAAGTGTTGGTAGAGGTCGAGACCTGCTGGCAGCTCTTGGCCAATTAAGGAGCGAAAGAACCTCCACAGAATGGATAAAAGGCTTTTCCTAGACAATGCAAACATGCCGAGAAACATACAAAAAAAAGGGCAGAGTGGACATGAGAATGGTGGGGAAATGGGGCTAGGTGCACTAAAGTATGTTCTGTGGCTGTATCAGGGAGGGATGACATCTCGGAGGCTAACGCCCAGCCCATCTGAGGCAGACACCTGCACTCCCTCATCCGTGGGCCTCATTGCTAGGCTGTGATTACGCTACGTTAGCCTGGTTCAGCGCTGACGTGACCAGGCTGCCAATAGAGCCCTCCATCCTATCAGGGTATCAGAGCTCATCTGCAGCACACTGGCGCCAAGGACTCTCAATGTGAGACACGCCATCAGGCTCCTGTCCCGACACACAGCTGACTCCAACAGGCTGTTTGTTTTAGGCAGTGGACCTAAAGAACATTTCATGCACGCGCATATATGGAGCTTAGCACAACACACAGAGTAGTGCTGTATAGCTGTTTCAAATACAATAGAAGATTGCTCTTGATTTCCAGGGATGCTTTGATGTGGTTAGACACTAAATGCATATGTTTCTCTAAAGGCCTAACACAGTCGTCTGCTGTGTAATTGTTTGTCCTTGAGACATATTTCTTTGATCTCTTCTGTATGTCTGCTGTCTACAGTCCAAATTAGCCAGCATTCTCTAGACTCTTAAACATAAAGGTTCCTAAAGGTTTCTTGAAAAAAAATATATATTAGCATAGCGCCTTCACATTATGTGAAAGTTCCTAAAAGTTTAGAAAGTTCTTCATGCATCTTTGCAGAAACACTCTTGGATAGATATGTGTTACCTTTATTTTTAAAAGTGTACACACTGTCAGAAGTAAGTACTGTATAGGTACATTTTGTTCATCAAGACACAAATAATACAGTTGCAACCTTGAAGGTGCAACACTGATCTTCAGGTCCTGTTGTGGACCTTAAATAAGTTTTAAATGTACAATACATTCACTTCTCCTGGGCAAGGGCATATTTGTACCTTTTTTAACATATCCTTTAAAAGTACTACAGTAAGGCAGTCAAAGAAACTGAAATAAAAAATAGAATGGTAAAGCAATATGATACAATTATGTTTTCTTATTAAAAATGACTACACTCATGACAACAAAAGCACTTGAGCACAACACACTCGTAATTTCCAAATTACAACTGGAAAGGATAATCTTTCCCATAGCACGTGAAGGCAGCATTATAGTCAAGGTGTATAGGTTATATGTTGTAGTGAAGAAAAAACATGATGGACCCACAGTTTGTCTTGAGCTGTTACTTGAGCCAATATGTAACAGAGATGCATCATGGGAAACACAGTCGTTTAAAAATCTATTGATTTTCCAGAAAATGTTTAAAAGCTTTAGATATAGAACACACGTCATATCGGGAAATCTAACTTTTTTTTGTAAACGTGTGTGAAATATGTATAATAGTTTCACAGGTCAGCCACATAGTAAGATGGGGTCTCTTGCTTGTTTGTGTTCTTCACTCTCCACCATGCTGAAAGGCCAAAGTTGATCTCATCTCGGCAACTCGTCTATCAAAATTTCTCCCAATTCCGCAGTGGAAATTACGATGTAAGGGGGTGTTCATGTGCAGTTTTCAAGTCAGTTTCTGGTATTTACCATAATTCCCATAGGACGGGAAGGCACCATTAGTTCAGGCCAAATATTAACTGCATTCAAAATGCTATGAAAAACGCACCTCAGTGGTACAACAGTGCTAATTTTTTACCAGCACTCCTATGGGATTCAATCAGCACTAAGCACATGAACATTTTGGCCATTCTAGCCTAAATACAAATAGCTTGTCAAAGTCATTGCATGTTTTATCTAAAACTTAACTGACATATTAACATATATTTTACTTTGCTTGCATACATCATTTCCAGAGTGATTCCTTCAGTAAAGAGCCCTGGTGTAGAGTTGCCACTGTTTTCTGTCCGACCAAAAAGAGTGCTTGCTTAGCTATATCTGCCTAGATATTAAATTCTGATTGTATAATTTTCTGTTGCCGTTTTAAGAATTTACTAAAACTACAAATTACAGACATGTGCTTGTTTAGTTCTCAGAAATCATTAGGCCTTCCCAGAGGGCCCTTAGGAGACTTCTCTACTCAGATCCGTATCACCCCTGATTCTTCTCTTCTCTCCTCTTCTCTTCAATTCACTTCTCTGACCTCACACATCCTCTCCTCATGTAGAATATTTCAGATTTCCACACACATTTGCTCACACATATTATTTCCTATTTCATGCTGAAAGCACTCTTATAATACAGCCATGTAAAGGGATTGATTTGCCCAGCTCTGGGAGCAAAGTCGAGCAAAGAACACAGAGCAAAATTAATTAACCCAAGCTTGGTCAATCAACAATGGGTTTTCGATTACCCCCCAAAATGATGGTTCTAAAAATGTAGCCACAGGCCTGAAGAACTAAATGAACTACAGCATTAGCTCTTTCTTTGATAAACCTCACTGAAATCGAGTTTAATTTTTCAGCAATGGTTTCAGATAGCATCTCCAGATCTGTCAGGCAGTCATTCTGAAAAGCAGAGAGACTTCACTGTGACATAGAGGCTTCAAAGCAGCAGAGAGACGGGGCTCGTGGTTCACTGTGACTGGCCCCTGACTTTTCAATTTGCCCAGACCTGAGGGGGCAGGAGCGTTCTGAGCTCACAGAAAGGGCTTAAATATTTAAAATCCTATCACCATTGCTTCTAAGCCAGACATGGTCAAATTCTCTGGCGCAGGTCAAGGGTTTCCCACTAATAAGACGTCAGAATGGCACCAGAGCCTAGAGGTCTGAATGGGTCACAAATCACTTCTTCTCTACAGAGACATCATATGGAGGAGTGGTGATTAAAAGATTATTAGATTAAGTACATAAGAGCCAAATTTGTGATGCAAATCCAAAGACGCTAATGCTAATGCTTTGTCTCAGCTGCGTGTAAAATTGCCATTTGTGCCTGCCAAATCATTCTGAAGGTGATTAATTAGTTATAGCCAGTATTTATGCTTAGTATTAAAAACTAAAGAGAAGAACAAAAGGCTTCAATGATTCAGCAACGATTCCAATTATAAACTTAACTGTACAGTCGCATGCAAAAAATCTGGCTGCCCTATGTTTTGTTGATTTTTGAGCTTTATATTTTCCCCAGTACATTCAATAAACAAGAATTTGGCAGAAAAATACTATGTATAAGTTTGTTCTCTGTAGCGAATGTATTTTCATTTCCACTTAGAAAGTCAGCAATACATGTAATTTATCCAGGGCCTTTTGTATAAAACTGTATATTTTCTGCAATTCTGTGGTTACACTATCTCACACTATCCTTTTCCCTTTGCTTTCATGAGTTAAAAATGTTATGAAGCCATTGTGAATTTCTAGGGGCTGTAAGGGTCCAGTTTTAGTGTGGACTGTACTGTACAATTCTCCTATATGCGGAAGTCCAACTCAGCACAGGTTTTTTGTGAGAAGGCAGGATAAATTTTCCAACCTCCATTCATTGTGACCCTCCCTTGCCTTACTTTCCGCTATAGACCTCTATTTGTGTAGTGACCGGTGGGCCTATACTGCTGGAAAACACCGGAAAAAATCAAGAAGCTAACTACAGTAAAAAAAATGATAAAATCAGGCATGACTCTCCTGAGTGCATTTCCAAACAGATCAACCTCATGCAAATGTTTGTGTGCGTGTGCTTTCCAGCTAACCCAAGGCTAACAGTAAGTGACTGCAGACGTGTAGCTAATTGTGTTTGAAACAATTATAAAGGAGCGGAGTGAAGAACTAATGGCTGCTGCTTATGCAGAGGCAGCCACAGACTGCATTACTCAAGCAGGCCTGCTGTCTCCAGCTCCCTATAGAGCAGCCGGAGGCACGGAGAACAGAGAGCAAAGAGCATGCTCAGCGTGGAGCCCTGAGGAGCTGCGAGATACAGGACCAAGTCTATCGAGTGCATCGTTCCCAAATAACGCTGCCCCTTAGCCACACAGATCAATGGGGTAAGGAGGGAGAAGTGGAGAATTTGGGAGAAGCGATCAATAGGAAAAATAAATACTTCACACTAGCAGACTGCTGGGACATGGAGGTTCAAGCCGTCTCAGCGTTCTTTCATGCTGCTGGTATGCTAACCAAGGCTTGGGAGCCAGAAAATGTACTGCCACTGACAAAAACAAGGCATACTCATAGTGAGCCAGTTGCACTTTTGTAAGGCTGAGAAAGAGAAATTAAACACAGTGTAATATCTGCCGCAAAGCAACTGACATACTCCAGGATATTTGCATTGTGGTCTTTAATAGAACACAAAATAAAATGTCAGGGGCATTCTCCTCGGTTTTCAAGTGTGTGTATTAGCTCAGTTTTGATGTTCTAAAGAAAGTAAGGGGTACTTTCAATTATTTCTCTTATTCATATTTAATTGTGTTTATTGCTAGTAAAGGTCAGGCTGGCTGTTTGTGTGCATTTCCCAACATGAGAAGAGGAAGTCTTGCTGGTAAATCAGTGGGCCTCTTTAAAAATGCACAGGCTCCACCACAGGAAGCTATGACCTGCCAGCACTAACCTATTGAACAACAAATATCAGGTAACACAGCCAATCAACTGGCTGCGCTCCCACTGGCATGCTGGTAGGGTATGATTGTCATGGGATAATGGTCTCTCCTTTAGCTTTAAAAGTTTGAACGATACAATGGTGGACTGATCCCGACAAAAAATCAGAAATTATCTTCCAGAAGGTTAACAAGTACAGTGGAAAGATTAATCACACAAGCTTTGAAAGGAAGGGCACGTCCTGGTCTCCAGCCCAAAGATGTCAATGCAATTTAAGCTACAGCAGTATTAAATCACAAGACTTCTCTGACAAGTATATAAATAACAGGGCCAGGGATGGCACAGCTGAGATCAGCCAAGTGATCTCAGAGCCATTCATTTCATCTAATAGGACTCTCAGAGAAAAGCATTTGCAAGTCCTGCTTAGAATTATTGCAATTCAGTGCAAAGCAAAGGATAAAATCATTTACACAACAGCTTTTTCTCTAAATAGGGCCTAGCTCTTATATACTCTATATTAACTGTATTTAATAAAAAGTAGCATAAAATAAATGTCTGATTGAAATTTAAGGTGTTTTAGTCCTCAGAAGCTGTAGCGGTTGTCTGAGATAACAAAAACATTTTGCAATTGTGTATTCATTATTTCTCACTAATATCTCATAGAAACAAGCAATTTTGCCCAAAGTGCTAAATTTAAGCCTTTAATACATTTGAATTAAATGAAAAGTAACTGTTACTTGGACAGGTGTTCTGCAACCTTAAATCCACATTTCAATCAAATATACATGCCATGTGATTAAATACAACATTTTGTAATTATTTTAAATACTATAGCTAAATACTATATCTGAATACTTAAACATCTGAAATATTTGAGGCCTTCCTATCTACACCTGGGGTGTCTAGTCTTCTTCACAGAGAGCTGGGCTGGCTGCAAGTTTTTGTTCCAGCCATAAAAGGACCTCACATGACCCTAACTGTACTGGTCTAAGCATTCAACCTGACATCAGAAAACTGAGAGTTTGTACCCCAGTGATGTTACAGCCATCCACAGTTTGAACTGTGTGTGTCAATGGATTGCAACAATGTGAATATGATGTATCTAGTGCAATAGATTAGAGTAGAGACTGGTTGGATGATTCCTTGCCATCTGCTGTCACTGGCTAGCCCTGGTGGTGAGTTGTGAAGTGGCTCTTTGTGTAAGCCTCACTATACTGTATTACCAGCACCAAAACTCCTGCAGGCCTGTACATGGTGTCTCACCACAACTGGTTGTTTTGCAACTCCGAGCTAACTGGTCAGGGAAACTAGGCACAGCAGTGGGCAACTGAGATGTGGTGTACTTTCATGCCAATCACCCAATGTCCCGCAGCCTTGAGGGGGACAGGGAGTTCAAGAGAAGAAAATGCCTGCTAAGGCTGTGTGGTGGAAAAAGTCTCAGCTACAAAGCTACGAAGTGATGAAACTGAAAAAGTAACTTCTATGTGGTGTACCTAACTGGTGCAGAACTAAAATGTGCATTGTGAAAAGTTTTGACCTAGACGTTTTACTTGGATGAATATCTGTAACTTACCTCATCAGATTGTTTTGTTTTGCACCCACACTGTTTGCAGTGGGTTTTATGTCCATGTATTTATTTCATTAGCTGCATGTAATATAGCTAAACTGTATCCACAAACTCAAAACGAGTGCATGCATGTACCTGGATGAATAAATACAGGTCTGTGGTCGCTAAGCTGCTTGTCCATTTCTGTCTCTGAAATGATTGTCTTGTTATTTTTTGTCAATAAAATTGGTAATATATTTTGACCTTTTTTCCCTTTTTCTTCTTTTTTAACTCTGAAAAGACAGCTTCATTTTCTCTTTTTTCATTATTTATCATCCACAGAAATGGATCTTTAAAAGTACAGTGACAGTATCTAGCTTAGAATTGTGAAATACATCTAGAGCAGGCCAACAACTTTCCAACAGCACTATAGTTCCTAAAGGAAAAGGTGCATCATGAAGACCATTAACTGGAGGATTAGCCAAAAATCAATACTCATTACACCAGTGCGGTATAGGAAAAGTGGTGTCCTTGTCCTATGTACACCAATATTATAAAATAAGGCCTCCCCATCAACTCTCTATTGTACCTGTTTACTCACAGGTAAAGCCACTGTTCTCTGATATAAAAGTTGCCTGTGGTATTCTACTGAGAGGATTCAACTTTCAGTTCTTGAGCACTCAGCTCCAGAACATTACACCTCACTTCTGCCTGCAGCCACCTGACCAGTGTATGGTGTGTATGAGTATGTGTGTGTGTGTGTGTGTGTGATATATAAGGCAGAAACAGCACTGTAATGAGCCTTGCTGTTTTTGTCTCCAAGGTTCTACTCTCCAACTGACTTCGTTTGCCTCTTCTTGCTAAAAGGTTCTGATTAAAATTTAAAACAGTCCTCTGCCATGTGTGCTATCACCCCGTTTATAACCAACTTGAGTTTTGTGGTACTTTATTTTCACATATTCATCTTTTGGGCATAAAAATGAGAAGTTTTCAGTTTTGGCTTCAGCTTCATATAGCACCCCTGGAGTAATGTGTCATCAAATTGGGCAAATGAACGAAGCTATGATGCTGCATATGGTGTATTTTATTGATGATATGTGCATGACAGGACATGTTTTCCCCAAAACTATTCATCAACACAAATGGTCTCAATGGAATCCTATCTACATGAAAAAATGATCTCTCTCTCTCTCTCTCTCTCTCTCTCTCTCTCTCAATCTCTGTTTGCTCATTTTGTGTGTGTTTGTGTGGAAATGGCTCCCTATAGGGTGAACATGATGCGGCTAGAGCACTAGCTAACAGCGGAGGCAGCACGCATGCTTACTTGCCACCCATCTCGCTTCTTGCTCGTTGCCGCTGGCTAGCCCTGGTGGTGAGCTGGAAAGTAGCTCTCTGTGTAAGCCTCTTTCTTCCAGCATACGACACCTAAAACTCCTGCAGGCCTCCTCATGGTGACAAACAGGAACTGGCTATTTAGCAACTCCAAGCTAACTGGGCAAGGAACCTAGAAACTGCAGTGGGCCACTGAGAAGTGTTGTGCTCCAGTTCCCATCATTTCAGCAGACCCTGAGAGAAAAGCAAGGCAGCGAAAACAGATTCTGAGTAATTCAGACTTCCAGCAGCCTCCTGTGGCTATGGGGAGGTATTGGCCATCTGGGGTTCTTCTTGGTCTTGCAGCCCATTATCGAGATAGCATTTTGCTTTACTGGTGCCACTTTAAAGCTGTATTGTTTAGATATGCAATTCTGAAATGTGAAGATTTGTTGAGCAGTGCAGGTGGCAATAGAGAGTCAGGTGACAGGAGCAAGTCTGAATGTTCCACAAGCTTCTAGTCAGACTTCTGCATGTCAGTGGTACAAGGCAAGGTCTGCTGGCAGACTGATTGGCAGCTGCCTTTGGCAGACCTCATTATAACCAAGTTGTCCTCTTTAGCAACTGCCCTCCTCTCCCTTGTAGAGCAGGGGCCTAAAAATCACACGGGGAACCACACCTGTCTAAGCTAATCATGCCATCTATGAATGATGATAATCATAGCTTCTATTAGATATGAGACAACAGAATCATCTAGCTGAGTATTCCTGTGGTAATGGGGACAAGCTAACCTTGAGTGGAGCAAAGATTACTGTCCAGAAAGGCCAACTGCAAAAGAATGAGATGATTTACTAGGTGTGCAAAATATAACCATCACTATAACCCCACAGCACCATTTATTAAGCAACTGAACAAATTGAAAACATAATGGATGCATCCCAGGTCCAAACTTTGATTGATTACATTACCATCAGACAAATTGATCGCAAGGGTCTTCTGCTCACACAAGCAATAACAGGAGCAGAGTGGTGGACAGACCTACTGGCTGAATATGGCAGGGTCACCCTGGAAATCTGCATCAAGTTTGATGTTATGGATTTGAATAACTGAAATCATTTAATGCATTCTTTCAAAAGAGATGTGATGCTCATTAAGTCAAACCTTTTATGAGGCAAACATTTGGGGTCGAAGTCTAGAAGAATGCATGTGCAAATATACATTTAAAAACTCAAGATAACCCTGGAATGAGATCCAAACCTTGCTTTGAACCATGAAAAATTAATGTTGGACCAGAAAAACACTAAGAAACACGGCACAACACACACACATACAAGAACAATGTCTGTGATAAGCCAAATGAAGGTAATCCAACAGTTTTCCATGCCTGGCCCACAATCATGATGAATTGCACGCCTCTATCTATTAATTAGACATTAGATAAATTAGAAGTAGATGTTGGATCACTATATTTTAGCTCTGGAATCAGCAGTGTGGTAGGGTTTTGGCATGAGGGTTTAAAAAA
Source organism: Brachyalestes nurse (assembly GCA_037974405.1). Taxonomy (NCBI): domain Eukaryota; kingdom Metazoa; phylum Chordata; class Actinopteri; order Characiformes; family Alestidae; genus Brachyalestes; species Brachyalestes nurse. The sequence goes on along the minus strand of JBBPCY010000142.1, from coordinate 15,442,230 downwards.
AAAGTTATTCCACTGTCTGAATGTATTAAAAAACAAGGTGTGTTTTCTACAAAGCTTCATATATATGTCACAGGCAGCTTCAGGGAACAACAACACCTGCTCATCACGTTGGTAAATCTATGATGGAAAAGTGAAGAATTTATGAGAAAATGTGGATGTCTACCCTGGTTTCTCAGCCTCTTGCTGCAGTTTCACACAGAAATGATGGGAAGTCATTCCTACCAGTCAGAGATCACAGCCTTTCAAAGTGCAAACTGGTGTCAAGCAGGGCTGTGCTTTTTAATGTTTTCTTCGTGTGTGTGAGAGAGGGAGACTACTTTGGTATGACAGGGAAAAGAGCAAGATGTAGAAGTCACTACTGACTTCAGATTTATGGAAACATCTTCCGTTTCAGAACACTACAGGCTGCCACCAAACAGATCAGAGTTGCAGGTTTCAAAGATGATCATAATCTAAATAACCAGTAAAGTGTTATTTTATAGCATCACTTAAGAACTTGCAGTATGAAATGAAAAATCCATACTATACTAAACTATAACTGTATCTAAACTATAGCTGCTGTTACAATTCACAGAAAAACAAGGAACAGAAACTAAACATACAGAAAGCCAAGATGATGTCTCAGTGATGCTCCTTCAAAAAAACTCACCAATCGGACAATTAAACTACATCTGAGTAAAGTTCCCTGTTTCAAATACCTTGATAGTATTTATCACACGTCTCACAGTGCTATAGGATCAGGTCTTATCAGTCCATGTGCTACTATTGGGTGGAATATAAACTGATACTAGATCGGAATTCATACTATGAGAATCTTGGGTCTTGAGAAAATTCAAAAAGTCCAGTGCTGCTTGGGAAACCTCAGAAGGGCAGTCTTTCATAATAAAGGTTTAACTTTCCACATAAAGCGTCTGCACTTTCAATCCTATTTTTAAATTGTTCCCAGTGTCTCCACAAGATCATTTCCATTACGTGCAATGAGTCCTCTACTATGAAATCCAGCACTGAATCCACCATATATCATATATCACCATCATCTCAGAAGGGAAGGGGCATGTGATCAGAATGCCTGATTCCCCATTCCCTTGGAAAGTGATTTATGGTCAGCTACACTAAGGACAGCGCTTGGCTCATGGCCAAAAATAGTTGTAGAAGGATTGAGCATATAGAGTTAGAAGCCTTTAGAAGCCTAAACAACAGCAAATGCAACATGAAAAGACACGTTACAAACTATGATACATCCAAAAAAAGAGATGTATACTAACCAGAAGGATCAAAAATGAAGATCTTGTGTTATTTTGTAGTATCACTTACAAAAGAACATCTTGCAGTATGAAATGATCTTGCAGTATGAAGTATGGAGTTTATTGGTCAGCAAATAAACTGTAAGGTACACCTCTGGTATTAAAATATATTTATGTTTAAAATACTGTAGATCCAGACACATGTCTGAACAGGTCCCTCGCTTTCTTCAGTCACTTGCAACTGCCTAACACACTTACAGAAATAGCTGAAAACAGGAGGTATCTTAGACTTGCTGTGGCCTTGCATGCTGAAAGCTGTCATGCTAATAAAAGAAAAAATGAGCGGAGTCAAGACACTGTTTTAACCCTTTAAGCGCCAAAGTCGCAGGATTGCGACAAGACGTCATCATGACTAAAACAGACTGTAGTTATAAAAAT
>JBBPCY010000142.1:15413045-15438152 GCA_037974405.1 Brachyalestes nurse | reverse complement strand
TCTAAACCCATGTAAATCTACTTCCACACTAATTGTTTATGTACAATCCATAGATTTCAGCCCTGAGAAAAACACTTTCTTCAAGGGTTTGTTTAGCCATGGTCCATTTAAGGAACTGTGTGTGTGTGTGTGTGTGTGTGTGTGTGTGTGTGTGTGTGTGTGTGTGTGTGAGCGCACTTGCATGCATAGACCAGTGTGAGCACAGCTGTGTAAAGAAAACACCAACTGTCAGAGGAAAGATGTTTGATTGACTCAAGGAGAGCAGCCAAGTGTTTGGAAAACGATTTATTTTGTGGAAATAGCGGCTAAATACTTGTGAGAGAGCAGCTTAGTTATATCTCCAATCCCTGTTAACACTGTGGGGAAGGAAACTGTTCCTGCATCAACATATATGTACGGGCCAGTTTACATTTACATTTACAGTATTTGGCAGACTCTCTTATCCAAAACGACATATTTTTGTGTTTTGTAGCCTACAAGAAAACATGTCCCTCACACTAGTAAGCCTAGACTTAAAATTAAGAGCAGCTAGCAAACTAAAATTCTACCTCAAGGTAGAAAAAGTCCCCCATCAGGTATCTATCTAATCACAAATAGAAGACAATTTTTTAGTTTTGTGATTTTTGTTAAGTTAGTCTATGACATGAACATTTAGTTATCCTATCCCAGTTATTCTAGAAACAGTGGGTCTTCAGTTGTCATTTGAAGACAGTGAGGGTCAGCAATTCTGGACATTTTATTAGAAATATCTATCTGTGGATGTACTGTTACAGATAGAGACTGTAGCTTAATCTTTTCCTTCCATGTGTCATTTTCCAACGCCTCATCAGTGGTCAGTTTCTTGATAGTCTATTTTTAGTCTGTGGACTATTCTTAACTGTGCAATGACACTGAGGTGTATAAAATCTATTCATGTGGCATTTTATTCTTTTTCAATCTGTGTGGCAGTCGTCCTTTGATGGCTTTTTTCCAATAATACATTAGATAAAGAGTGGCTGATCAATTGTGGAGCAAAAGATGGGCTGCAGTCATTGTGATTCTACAATGTGCATCTACATGGTAGCTGTACCTGATCAAATGGTCAATGAGTCCAGCTACAAGGGGGTTTTTTTAAAATATTACTATTAATACAAATTATACTGGAGCCTTTGCAGTGATAATATCACACCCATTTGGATATATCAATGTAATATTCCAGCTTAGCTTCATCCTTGGCTTTGGCGCTGAGGAAAGAGTGAATGAGCAGCCATTACAGCACTTCCACCCACAATCACACTCTCAGCACGAACACAGAGCTGATGATGATTAACTCTGATACTAGTGCTCAGTATAGCACGCTGCTAAGGAGGAAGAAACAGCACACAGATACAGGCCTTTTTACACACATACACACATTCACAAACACACACACACACACACACACACACACACACACACGCCTATACACATAATGGCATATTCACATAAGGGCACTGGCCCTTTTTTCACTCAGAGGTCAGAGGATGTAGCCCAAAATGTCCCTATCAGGGACGCCTTATTTCACTGTGTGAAAATGTGTGCTGTTATTGCTGATATCCAAATCTATAAAATGCAAAAAATAAAGAAATGGCAGTTGAACGTCTCTGCTTCTAATTAAGAGGTTCTATTTATTTGGCTTACAATTTATATCCCATCACTAGATAAGGACGAAGAAGTCAGGAGATAGCTAATAGGCTAACAGACTTCATCTATAAAATTTACACACAGACTTGACATACACCTCTACAAAAAGAACCTCAGTAAAAATGCAAAAAACATCAAATATGGTACTACAACACTTCTAGTTTGGTGCTAACAATGCTGCAGATTTCCATAGGGATGCTGAAATTGGCATTACGCTAGCGGCTAATCAGACAGTGAGAGGTTGGAAATGTGGAAAAGTTTTTTGCCTTAAACATTGCCGCATAATGATGTACACAATTGCCAGCTTACCATGATTCTATGCGTATGATCTGGTGTGATCCGGTTCCTGACTGTGTATGATTCATGTGAGGACAGAAATAGCCAATGTTTTTTATGCTTTTTACATTTTTAGTACCAGTGCTATCTCAAAGATTAGCACTTTCACTTTCGGCTGAACTTGATGCTTCTTACACTCAAAGGTGTACAGCAAAGGCTTGAGAATGCTAAAATAAGCTCTCCAGCTGTTCTAGTGTTGGAGAATCAGGTAAAGAAAGGGGAAAATCACTAATGTGACCACCTCTATCTTTATTTCTGCATGCAGCACTTTTCCCAGGTTTTAAGACCTCCCATTTGATGATTTATGATATTAAAGTAATTGTTGGAATGTCATGATTCACCACATATGCCACACTCCCACATTCGCTAAGCGCCATTCAAGTATTTGCCGCTGGAGTGCATCTTTAACCCTTAGAACCTGAAGTGCAAAAATTTAATTGTGCAATTACATGAGCAATTTCGTAGTGAGTTTCACAAAAGACATTTACAATCAATTTACATTCTACCAATTTCTGTTTGCACTGTCACCAACAACAACTACAACTTCTAAAGGTTAATCATACATCCACGGAGGTATGTTATATAAGAATCATTTCATATAATAGCCACACAGCACAGCCCTTTTTTAGAAAGCCCTGCTGTGCCACCAACAGTCAGTTACCAAATGCTAGAGGAAACACACTTGGACCAGATCGTTTACATCAAGCGTTTTTGGGTTACAGTCAAGAATGGGGGCGTTTTTTGCACGCTTTCGATTGAAATGCAAATGTGTGGTGCATATAGATGTGAATGGCTCTGCTGCACACAAGTCATTAGCCGGAGCAGTGCAGCAAAGAGGTAGGGCTAAATTGCTCAGTTAATGGCCTTCTAACACACTCTAAATGGACTATTATCACAGCTTTTCAAATGGAGCTCTCAACCTCACTCACAGAAAAGGAGAATCAAACTGCAGATCATATTCTTACATCTTATATAACTTCTTTTACCACATTTGATATGAAATATGTATAATGAAGGAATGAATTCTGTCATTTCGTCTTTGCCAGTGGTACATTTTTTTGCATCACAGGCCTTGAGTGCTCTAGCCCCAGACACTCTACACACTCAATAACAGAAAGTTAATTATTTTGTCTTTACAGTATCCAAACAATATCCAAACATATTGAACAAATGTACCCTGGGTATATATGTATGTGTTATGCTTAAGGAAAGGAGGAGGCTGAAGATATAAGCTAAATCTTCCTTGACAGTTCAAGTTTAGCTTACTTAGGTGGATTGCTGAAACTGAACATTTAGCTGAATTTATATTGGATTACCATTTATGTTATTAGTAAATTCAATATTTTTTAATAATTTAGAACTAAAATGCGTAAAAATAACATATTGCCATGAAAAAAGCAAAAAAAAAATATTTGCAGTTTCCACATATTGTGGAGAGTTCGGGTATCAGAAAAAAAAATATGTATACACACTATTTAAAATGTTTTGTGAACAACATTGAATTATTAAACGATGCTCTAAAATTTCATAACCGATTTTCAAATATGAGGTATTCTGGCGATTAATGGCATATTAGAATCATCAAGCTGGACAAATAAAAAATGGTGTAATTATTTTTATAAAGTTTGCATATAAAAATGATTTTATACATTTTTCTCCAGATAAATTAGTTTTCTATTATTAAAAACACAGATTCCACTCAGAAAGTTTAAGTTTAGGTTACCATTGCTTGTGGTTTTAAATAGCATTCAGTAAGGAAATTAAGGTTTAAAAAAGCCAATGACCCGCTGTGCTGAAAACATCTTCTTCTCAAATTTAACCTCAAGCACGCTCAAGGACTCCACATCTCAACATTCAATAAAAACCAACTAGGATGCAATGAAAACAGAGAAAAGCAGAAAGGTGGCAGGAGATAAAGGAAGAGAAATGGAGTGAAAGGAAGAGAGAAAGAGAGGGGGAGAAAGAGTGAGAGAAAGAGGGGGTTGCATTCATGCTAATTAAACTGGATTGCCTCAGAGTGTAACTCAGAGAGGTAATCATCCATTTTGTCTAGGCTTCTATTGCACTGCAGGAAGGGTGGGGAGCGTGTTCTAGCCTTACAGTGGTGAAATTGTGTGTGTGTGTGTGTGTGAACAATTAAAGATAAGGAAAAACTTACTGTATCCAAGGGCACTCCTATATTACTGCACAGCTGTGTCCTCTCTCTCTTTCTCTCTCTCTCCGATTGTGAGTTTATGTTACAGATAGTAGTGAGCTGTGTCAGACGTTTAACTGGTATTTATTGATCTCCACCTTCGATCTAGCAAAAGCACTTTTTAATGGATTGTAATGGAGCTGCACTTTGAAGAGCAACTCCTATCTAAATGATGTTCAGTCTTTTCTCTAATTCCCAGAGATGTTTAAGGATTGTTTTTAGTAAGCATCAGGACGTTTGTCCACTCCCAGGGACAGATCTTTTCACTTTCCACTCAAATGAGGGTAATGGCGGACCCTGCTAGAAGACTTTGTGAGAAAAAAAGGGTGTATCTGTCATCCCAGACACAAAGCAGACTTTGCTTTTGTTTGTACTGAGAAAGGAATGAACCTCAACACAACTTTACTGGTCTGCTTTGAAGAGCTCCCAGTACATCCAAGATTTAAATGCAGTATTTATATCGTTGGGAGCGAGATTTACACTTACAAGAAATATCAAAGCTACACATTGATTAAAACCATGGGTTGTTCACAATATACCCAGTAGTTAGTCAATATCAACATCTTGTGCAATTCCCCCTCCTCAAAAGACTCTATTCCACTAGAACATTCAGATCTATCTTTCTAGAGCACAAAGGAGTCGACACATTTTCACACACAGAAATCCAGCCAGTAGCCAAACAGTACCCACTGCACGTCTAGTGCAGAAGCTCCTAACCGCCTTGATGAGCTGTTGACACACAAGCCTTGAAGCCACTCAGAGTGAAAATGTAGCCTCCTTCTTTTGGAAATATCATCAGCTCACTGGCACTATCATCTTATGGTTGTCTGGGCGGTGCCTCTGATTTTTAATGCCTTACAAATGAGAATATAAACTCATTGGAAAAGAATGAAAACAAAGACGAGCTTCCATGTATTGCCTGGCCTCTGTGTCTGCCGATGTATAACCACTGTACAGGTTGGATGATAATTATTACTGATCTTATAGTAAAATTAAGATGACGATTCACAGTTTAGTAGGTATCAGCAAATTTATTGGCAGTAATGTAGAAGTAACTTTTTTCTGGATGTGACCTCGCACGTCCCTGTCAACAGTGAAAAAGGTCAGATGGTAAAAAAAAAAAATTAAAGGGTACCTCAAGTTAATCTTTAGTATATGATAATAATGTTAAGAAATGATTATATAAATGGGAAATAAACACAGAAGACAAATCCATATTGTGGGTAGACTGACTGTGATTTTCTTGATATTTCAGTTAAAGATGTGTGACAAATGAGGATGATAATAATTAAACTTGTGGGTAATGACTGTTATATACATTTGTACAAGCCATTTGTCAACATATTTAGAATCTAAAATCAGCATTATCAAATTTTCAATTTGTACCTTCCTCCAATCAGTAAAAAGCCAATGTGAGTGAAGATCTTATGTAGACATTAATGTGGAGATGCTTACCGAGGCCTAATTTGCACAGCAGTGTGGAATTAATTGTATCCCTGAAATCTCCCAGGTGCTGCAGTACCTTAATGCAGCTGCTTTAAAGCTTTGCATTGCTAATGTGTTGTGGAAACAGTGGTAAGTCTCAGCACTACTTGCAGCGTTTTATCTGCAACTTCCATGTTGGGAAGACTAAGCACCCTCTCTGCCTCGTTCTCCCAGTAATTTAAGTATGAAGCTGGTGGGTCACAGTTTATCGTGGAGGGGACAATAGGCCACAGTCCTTTCATTCTCACTGCTATGGGCAGATTGCAAGTGTACAAAATAAGAAGAGTATTATTTTTTGTATTTAAAATCATTTATATTTAAATATTGTATGATTTTTGGAAACGCGTTTGTGTACAGCTAAAAGTTCCACCTTTTAAAACCAGGTATAAACGTGCAGTATAACTGTTTTCCTGCTTAAATATGCCTGTTTTTCTACTTCCCACATTACCACCTTACCACCACAGAAAGCACCTGTAAAGAATTATGTTCCATTTACAGCACCAGTATATCCTATAGCTAGTCTTGAGTGAAGGCACTTTTGTCTGATGCCTCCATTCATTTCATGTTTTTTTTTTCAGGAAGACTACAATTTCAGTACAGTACAAATTGAAAGGCATATTTACAAAGGTATTTTACAAGTGATAAACATATTGCTTTCTGTTTGAGTGCATTGCAATGGGGAGACTTAGCAGCAAAACACAGTACTCACACAGAGAAACACTATGCTACCCGGTTACATGCCCTGTGGCACCAATTTGCGCCATTAGCAAAACAAAATGCTTCATAGCCGCTGGACAATGTCTTTTGTCAATCTAGAATCTGAACAAGGCACTTAAACCCATGCAGCTCCAGGTGGAGTCCTTTAATGCTCATTGCTTCTGGCTAAAGCGTCAGATAAATTACTAAATGTAAATGTAAAATATCAAATGAGGAAAGCATTCAAACTCAGTAGACAGTTCCTGCTAATTATTCCACAACCCACTCCTGAGAGAGCGGCGATTAGCGAACTATTAACAGTGTCATATGAAATCCTGAAAGGCACACTGACATCACATGTAGCTAACAAATGCACTGTCCCTGAGTAACAACACTTCAACAAGGTTATTCTGTGGGAAGATGTCATCATGATAAAACTTCATGGGAATAATATCAATATAATTGAAGAGGCAATCTGCTGATCTTTCATTTATTCAATACACATAACACAGACACTTTATTGGTTAATAATTGTGTGCAATTATTTTAGTGCTTGTATAGTTATTAGCAGTTGACAGTTTGAGGGGGAATGAGGGGGAATGCCATCTAGCTTGTTAGCAAAATGAACAAAAAGCATCCCCAGATCCCCAGAGGAATATGGCCAGGTTGAATTACTGTCTGTGTTGATGCCACCATGGTCATTAAGGCCCTATTCAAAACTCCTCAGTACCCTGCTCTTAAGATGTCACTGCAGTCCTGGGATTAGAAGTGCTCTCGCAAACTGTATGATGCAGACTACAACTGAAAAAAACATAGTAAACAAAAACACATTCATAATCAATGTCTTTATCTTGGCTATACACCAGACAAATTCCAAATATTGTTTCCCTACTCGTCTCTGGGGGGGTGCAGACATGGGAGGCATTCACAGCATCCACAAGAAGCCTCTGACAGACTCTAAATACACCCTTTTTTCAATTAAACTGTATTATTGATGGATAGGCATTAATTATAGACTCTATTCACTGCTGTATTTCCTTGTTCGCTGCCTTTTTTCTAGAAGTAAATGATTCATAGCCCGCTCTTCAAAGCATTATGGAACATGTGACCTAAATAAGGAATATCAAAGCCAAATGCTAAAATAAGCTAAATTAAAACAGATCAAAGGAGAAAAAAATAAAAGGTTAGTCCCTTAGGCCTGCGTGGCAGACACAGTTGTAATACATGTTGTACTAAAATAGAGCGAAGCATTGTCTTTATATGTCTACAGATGTGCTTTAAAAGCAGAATAATATACAAGTCTGTTTTTGTTCCTCACACACTTGTTTTTGGTCAGGAAATCAAGACTATCTTGAAGTATAACAGCACCAGAGCATGTGAAATTCAGAGCACATTAATCTTCAATTCCGTTTGAATGGGCACACAGAAACCTCGCGTTTGTCAGGGGGAAGGATGGGAGTCTTTTTGCAGTTTCACAGAACCTTGGGCAGCATGTGAGGGAGCAATAAAGTCATAACGGCATAATGAGCAGCTGAGTGTGTAACATGCATCTTTATGGAGGGGATGTAAGTAGTTTGGAGTAAATGCAGCAGTATTTAGCAGAAAGATTAGAGCAGCACAGCAGGGAAGCAGCTAATGTTGCTAATGACTGTAAAGTGGGCACACTGCAGTACAAGACGGGCACAAACTCACTGTCAGAAATCCCTACAGACATCACGGCCCTGACCCTGCAGCTAGTGCTGCATCCAAATGCCCGATTAATACTCCACCCAAAAAATGCATTCTTGCCATAGCAATGGCTGCAAGGTTGGACAGCCTTTACAAAACTCTGGCAAAAATCTTGTTCAAGTTTTTGTAAAAAAAAAACAGAGTAACCTATTTTCTATAAAAAAATCTGATGCATTTTTTGTTATTTTGTAATTCCGATAAGCTGTGGAATATTTTGGGTACCAGTGCAAAAAAGTAATACAAAAAATCTAATTCAATTAATAAAAAAAATCCAAATGTCATTGACCTTTCTATTGGTATGTCTCGAGCAAGAGTATGGTGCCAAGGTATGCTACTCCAGCCACTAACGACTAACATTTCCCTATGTTTAAATTAGACTACCTATTCAAGATTTTAGAAATATACATAATTAATATATCACACTGCAGCTTGCAACTGATTGATTTTAAGGTGGTTATCTAGAATGAGAGATATTATGAGCAGATTTGGAGGGTAACTGATGAGATATGTGGTCAAGAAATTGGATTACTTTCTGGGTCTGATTCTGATTTTTGAGTGGAGTTTTATAAAAGTAAACCATATTAAATTCCTGCCAGGCTTGAAATAGCATTTTATTAGGATTAGAAAAACCCTGACAGAACTGGTGTGTTACCTGCAGTAAATACATGGTAAAAAAGAGGCAAAACAACTTCAAGCTTGTTACTTGAAGCCATATCAAACTACTGTGAGCTGTTGCAGTAATGTAACAGCAAGTGTGTAAAACCACACAGAAAGGTTGGAAACGAGGTTTTGTTTATTTACTCCATTAGGGTCGGTGGCCCTGATATTACCAGTTTTGTTCATGCTTTTCCCAAGGCTGAACTATCAGGAGTCCTAATCAAATTATGAGTCAGTTAAAGCAAGTTGAGTTGCCACTCATCCACTGTAAGACTTGAAGCCGAGCAAGGCATTTTAAATAGGACTCTGAATATTATGTGCACTGTAATAAGTTAGAAGACACTGTATGCAATGATCAGTGCAATATTCGTGTGTTTACTAAAGTGGCAATAGTTAGCACCTTGTTCGCATAAAATCAGATTGTTAGCCAAAGCAATCCTTTAGCTAGCAGTTTCAGTTCTGAGGAAAGTGTTCATGCTTCTGTGCACACATGCAGGGACATGAATATGAACCCTCTAGGTTCTGTAGCTGTATGGCCTGTTTGCACTAATTGGTTTCTTTAGCCATGCATCTGTGTCTGAATCTCTCTGAGGCAGGAGGCATTGGCCCCTAGACCTCAGACTACAGGTCAAGTGACCATTCTAATGTCCTTCATTTGTCTCAGTCCTCCTACTACTTAGCAAGGTTGAGTCCACAAATCCTTTCCTTTTAGTAACACTGAACACGTTGCTAGTCGCAGTGGGCTTGGGCAGTGGAAGACCTCCAGTGGTCCATACCCACTGAAATGTCCCCCAGCATCACTGCACGAGCTCAACCAATGATTTGGACTTAAACTTGGAGCCTATGAAATATGGATACAGAACAAAAAAGGATCTGACGTCAGTTGAGCAGCATACAGCAGCAGCCCATCTTTTATTAAGGAGTTTAGAATGGTGCTTAGAGAAACTGCAGTGAAAACTAGCTTTACTTCTTCAGCAGGAGGAAACAGTTTAAGGGGAAAAGACAAGGAGAAAGCACAGGAACGATTTCTCATTATAAAACGGTCTATCTGACTGAGGGAACAACTACCAATTGTCTTGAGGAGGAAGAGCGGTGCTCTTAAAAGAGTAAGCCAGCCATGTCAGGCTCACTTTAAATGCCACAACCCTGGATTAGATTTGATTTGCTCATGCTCTGTCTCTGCTGTTCATCAGGCGTTGCTCAGTGTTGCATCAAGGCTGGTGGTGATTAAGGGATTGCAACGCTGTGGTCATTTGAGCAGAAGATTGAGATCATGTTCTGAGTTGAGAGAACACAGACAGACTGCCTTGGCACAGTAGTGCAGTCAATGCATAGCACATCCAACAGCCAGGAAGTGTGGTTTCAGAATCTTCTGTTTAATGAGTTTGAAAAAATTCTTTGAAGCATATGAAAAAGACCACATTTGGATATAATCAGGGATGATGCCAGTTTTAATGTCATATTACAGACTTCATTTACACTTTAGGCAAACACTTTAATCCAGAGTGAGTAAAATTGAATCATGTTACAGATATAGATGTTTGTAGGATTAGCAGTCTTGCCCAAGGACTCTTATTGTTGTTGTGTGATGCAACTGCCCTGCAGGGGAGTTAAACCCCAGTCTGTCACATGGAGGACAGAGGCCTCAAGCGCTACACTATACCAACCGTGACTATGAATCAGCAAAGTTGGCCGATGAGGGCATTTGATTGGGTTATCCTAACCCCACCCTCTCACTGTTGGGACAACAAACTTTTTCCTAATGTTAATTCATTAAATTTGTATGATTTAAGATGACACGAATTTTTTAAGCTTAATGTTAGAAAATACATTTTTGAAACCTATCTACTTTCTTTATTTGTATTATAGTTGTGTTTTTGTCCTTTTGGCCCCCTCAAGACCATGTCTTCAAAGTTCTGTAAATGTTATAAATGCATTTCTGACAAGGTGCACTCTGAAACACTGCACTGCAGACAGGATTGATCCATGATGGATGATCAGTCTTAGATCAGGCATTTATTGGCAAATTTGTTTTAAGGGCAGACCAATTCATCCATAGTGAAGTAGCGATTAGATCATTTGTGTAAACCTCTGTCACAGGGGAGCCAAAATTAAGTGGGAAGCACATTATGACAATTCTCCAGAATGGTCAAAGCTTAAGTTCAGTGTATTGTTCTTTGACTCATCTGTAGACTGTGTTACTATATATTACTGTAGCTTCTTTCCTTCAGTTACAGTTCATTATATGCAGTTATTTTAACAAAGCCTTCAGAAATCTAGGATGTATTTGAACCACATTATGTTACACAAGGCCTGTAAGAAGAGATCTAGTAGGGTGAGTGTGAATCTCTCACTAAAACCATGCATGGGCATCATGAGTCACAATCAGGATATGAGAGAGCTGCTTGTGGATCAGTTGTTACATAAAGCTGAGGGCAGATGGTGCCTACAAACTGATCACTGCAGCACAAGCTATATGCGTGTGTGTGTGTGTCTTGAATTTCTTATAGCTGACATCATGAGGCTGTCATCATGTCTTCAAAAAATATTTCCTTTCTAGTACTAGTGTTAAATTTGTTTTAAAATATCATCTCTCAAAGTTAGATTCAGAACGGCTCCCAGTGTTCCTTAACAATGCACCCATGTCTGTTTGACAACAGTATGTAAAACAAGGAGCTATGTAATACATTTGAAGATTCCACTTAGTTTTCAGTGCCAAAAATAAGGGCTAAGCAGATGCATACTTCTAAATTCACTGTGTAAGAGGTGGGGGTGTGTCGGGGGGGGCTTGCAAAATGCATTTCCATTCCCTTGATTATCTTCTGGTGCTAGCCGCCCTGCATGCGGCTGCATATGAATGACTCTAGAGCTAGCTGCTCTACCCACTCCTGCGGCTGACGTCAGAGAGGAGGACAGTGTCTGCTGGAGTGTGTCGACAGCAGCCTGGTTCTGGCACCAGTTCGCCAGAGAGCAGATGAGAGCCTGTAGGCTCAGAGAGCGGCGCCGCCTGGATCTCACCCAATGCAGCATACTTACAGAGAGCAGAGCTGTTAAAGCCATCTATAAAACCTAATATCCCCCAAAAGGCCAAAACTAAGATCTAAAAGAAAATGTAAAGAAACCACATAATAACTGGATAGATAGTTTTTTGGTGCTGCAGAAACACTGACGGCTTTAAACCCTTAAAAGGTTCATTATACTAGTAAAAATGTGTTTGTGCAATGGCTTGGTTAAATAAGCAGGTATTTAAACTTACATCAGATTTACATTTGTATCAAAAGCTTCATGCCTGCATGATCACAGGAGTTGCATAACACAGCCTTTTAACCCTGACCATTTCGAGAAAACCACTGGCTTTGATAGGTGCAGGTCATTTGATTGACCAATCACACTCCATGTGCACATTAACAGAAATGAACTTATTTTAAAACAGTAGACCAGTCGGCAAACACAGAAGCTATCTTGGTTGTTTATTATTAATGAATTCAAACAAGATGTATAAATAATATTGATATATAAATAATATATATACATAAATAATGTTTTTCTAGCTTTTGATTTGATAAACAAACTGACAGACTAAATCAGTGGTGGTAGCTCAGAGGGTAGGATACTTGCCTCTGGACCAAGGGGTCGTGGGTTCGAATCCACCAACATACCACCAGTGGGTCCCTGAGCAAGACCCTTAACCCCAAGTTGCTCCAGGCAGACTGCCCCCTGTAGTTAGGGAATGGAAGTCGCTTTGGATAAAAGCTAAATGAGTGATTTTAGCATGTAGTTTACATCAGACGGTCTGTGACCATTTGTGGACGTAGGGCCTGAGACTGAAACTTTAACACTACAACAAAAACCCTCTGCAGTGCACATCTCACACTGCTCAAACTGCAGCATCTGCCATGAACCCATTTTAGTAAGATACTGGTTGCTGGTAGCAACAGCAGTATTTTCTATAGTACGTACTACTGCATGCTATCCCCCCTCCATTACACTTGCATATATGTACTAGGCCATGTCACTTGCTTCCAAATAACATAAAAGTTATCTGCCAACTGGCCGATATCAATAAAACATTATACATACATGATCATCTCAAGCTTTCATCCATTAAAACATAACTACAAATGTTATGATAATAAGTTCTCTATAGACTCTTATTACTAAGATTTCATTGACTGCCTCCTTGGATCTGTGCTAAAGCAGTGGCAGCAAAATAAACACTTCACTAATAATTTGTGATCACATTTGTAACCCTATTTGAAATGAATGTTTTGGCCAGGGCAAACCACATTTGAACTGGAGTGTGTTTATCATCACGCAAACTACAGTGATGATACTGATGTCAGGTTGTAATAGGTTTATAACACCCAAAACAGCCTTTTCTGTCCCTGTTTTCTTCTCCTTGATCCAAAAGATCCCTATCCCACAAGTACCTTTTTCATGTGTGCACTACGGGAGGATGAAATGTCTGAGCAGAATGTAATCATTCCTTCACAATCTGGGTGACATTCAATTTGATTCAAAGCGACTCGATAGGTTTTACTGCTGCACAGTCACATAAGAGAGGAGCCTAAAGTCCCTAAACTACAATCGACAATCTAAACACCACAAAACCTGAGTGGCTGAGCGCATTGTAGTACAAACAGGATGAAAGGCAGAATCATGATGGACATACAGCTGCTTACCTTCCGCTTTACAATGAGACACTCTTCCATTGATATAGCCTGGTTTGTCATTTTCAAGATAAAAGCATTGGGTAGGAGCCTTGCTAGGCAAAGTTTTGTTAAAGAGAATCATTCAACCAGTAAATCAATCAATTGATCAATTGCTCGAATTTGAATTTAGAAGGATACATGTTACAATATAAGCACACTATCATACAGCTGTAACCAGTCTATAATAGAGGTGGCCATGTATGCTTTGTATGAAACTACAGAAGAAATTCAAAACCTGGGTGTAAATGCAGCTTTGCAGACACTCATTCAATAAGAAATGGACCAAAAACAATGATCTACACTTATAGAAGAAACTGACTTTGGGATCCCTAGGGTTTTAAGTCTGCTAAAGACCATTTGTGCAAAAAGTACTTTTTATCTTTTATACAAACAAGCCACATTTCTTCACCTGCCTTTCCACCACAAATACAAACTAAAAAGGCCTTAAACATAATCATTTGAATGTATTTTAGGTGCACAGTATTTCATGAAACTGGTCAGTAATTCATTCCCTCACTCACATTTAGCAGTTTAAAATCCTCAACAAGGGGGTGCAATTACCAATCAAATAGGATCTGATGTTTCATAGCAGCAGTTCTTTGTGTCAGTGACACTGTGTGTCCTTGTTTAATTAAATATAAAGATAGCCTGCGGTCACTTGAAGCAATGAGTTGATGCTCAGTTTCGATGGGACTGGATAATACTTTTCCTTAATGTCCATATCCTCTGCTCGTTATGAAATAGATCAGCCTTGCACGGATTAAAGAAGACTAATTAGAGATTTATTCTACTTAGGTTAATGGGAGATTAATCCACAAGTTAGGACATCTGAGAGCCCACCTCCCTGTCCCTTCCATCAGGAGGAGCCAGCCAGTTGGGCTGAGAAGAAGGGAGGAATCAATTAGCCAAAGAAGCACAACCATTTGGTCTGCTCACCCTACTTTGTTTTGTTCCTGACAAAAGATGAGAACAGTAAGGTATTGTAGAAATATGCAAATTTCACCTCTTTCTCTCCTCGTAATTATTGGAGATACAACATATTTTCATACTATCAATGGCATAAGATGGGGGTACTTTGTCACACAAAGCAGAGCACAAAGCCACAAAGTGCTGTTCCACATGAACACCCTGTTCTTTGTGGAGCAGTTTCTGGAAAGGTTCCTTTCTTGTCAGCTGGCTTTCTATATCTGACCACTCACATGTCTGTAGCTGCCCATTCCATCACTACCATAGATGAAGCAGATCTGTGAGAAAAACCTACCTGAACCAATTTCAAGTCAGCCAAAATAGTAAAAGTGCAAATCATGAAAGGTCTGTTGCAGTTAACATCTTTATACCAGGGATTATCAATCTTATCCACAGAGTGGCTGCAGGTTTTCATTCTCAAGAAGGAGCACACTTGATACTATTCGTTTAATCACTTAGTCTCAGTCTTCAAACAGCTGATTAGTTAAAAGAGGTAAACTCCTACTTGGTTGGAATGAAAGCCTGCAGCCACACTGGCCCTTAGTGGGTAAGACTGAAGAACTTCAGAATGGTAAAGGGTGATACTGATCATTGCATAACTTGCATAATACATATTGGTTTGAGGCTCTTACCTGCACCAGGTTCCAGCCTTCTAATGACTCTGCAATGATGGACGTCACAGATGGACACACTCCACCAAAGATCATTAAATGTCTGGGACCATAGCAGATCGCATCGAAGAAGGCCCTTAATCCTTTTGCATTGTCACACTGAAGAAGAGAAAGAAAAGAAAGAGTCAGTGCAAAAAACATCTCAAAAAACAATCAGGTGTCAATACAAGTAATTATTATTGATTCAAATCTCAGGACAAATCTCAGGACAAGGTACTAGTTTTGCTGCCTCTGTCTTTTTATTGTAAAGTCTTCCAGGTGTTCCTTGTATTATGTGTTAACTGCATCGTGTGTGTTTACTGTGTTATGGTGTACTCAGACTAGGTGATCCGTACAGGGCCTAAGCACATTTGACTATCAAAGTGCAGTTCCTTCTACTCATGTGATCGCTTCAAATGCTGTGGCCGGACACCCCTGAGGTAAAGGACTCAGGCATGGTTCAGTTGGACTCGGTATCCAGTGTGATCACTAACTGTGTCCGAGCACAGAACTCAAACTTGACAGCCCTATTTAACAATTAAGGCCACTTTGAGATCACTTTGGTCTACAGCAGAGATGCAGTGTTTCCTGGACATTTGTGTAGGTGAGAGAATACAGGAACAACACACAATAACCCTGAGATATTTAGAGCTCTTTGGGAGAGGATTGTTTGGGCACAATGCAAGGTAACAGGGCCTGGTATGAGTATGCCCTTAGTTTAGGTGATGTTTCCTTGTTTCGCAATCCTAGTCTTAGTTTATACTTGGTCTCAGTCTTGTTTCCTTGTTCATTAACCTCAGTATTATTAGTGTTTAAGTCATTATTTGTGTGTCACGTATTGTAATCTTGGATACATACCTACACCCTGTTCACTTCCTACATACCCACATTCATTATTACAATACAGATGGTTACTTACCATACCTGTGTTTTTAAATAGTGAACCACTAAATGAAAATTCAGCTTCCCATCCATGCAAATGCAAGAAAATATAGGCCTGAACATGTCAAATCACAGTCTTCTGCAAAAGTGAACCAACCCACTACTGCAGTGTGCAGCCATTTCATGTCGCCATGGCAACACTCTTTGCTCCGTGAAAATGCTAGAGAAAGAAAAGATGGAGTAAGGTCTATTGATTGCAACATGAGTCTCTAAACAGTTTTTGTCTGATTTTCTGTGTTTCTAATATTCCACTCAAGGTAAGCACTCACAAAAAGTCTATTATTGGCCAAGCACTACAACTGATTGACTCCTGTTCATAAACCAAGACACTCTGACACTTCCAAACATTAGTTAGTTGACGTTTGATCCTGACTTTTGACCTTATTTTGATCCCTTTATATTTGACTAACTGAACATGATTACTTTGCTACAAAAAAAACTACACTGTGTTCTCTTAAGGCTCTACAGATTGAAAATAGACAGGAGTATTAGTATGATTAGATGATTTGAGGGGTACGATCACACAGGAATCCATTTAGTTCACTGCACACTTCCCATTTTAGCGGGATATGATATGGGATGAGCGCACAATGCAGTACAGCCCTGGTCCTTAAGAAGAACAGAAGTGTCTGCAGGTATTTGTTCCAGCTTTGCTCAATGCCACCTGATTTCACTAATGAGCTCTCCTCTGTAACAAAGGAGAAAACCTAATTAGTGAAATCAGGTGTCGCGTTGCGTGGTCGGGACAAACACCTGTAGACACTAAAGCCCTCGAAGGATTCATCTGAGAGAACATGCAATATAGGTGTCTAATTTACAGCGGAAAATGACATAAAATAACAATTTGTTTTAAAGAACTGTTGAAAAATCTTTTTTTAAGTTTACTCAATTTCTCACTCTCATAACTGCATAACTCACATGGTTTAATCATTTTATCGCACAGTAAACGTAATTGTAGTCTTTGGATAGTAAGCTTAGTTAAGAGGTTTAAAAAGAGGTGTCGAAATGTTAATTAGCATCCATGTTAGCTGGTCCATGTCTGAACACCTAGATATACAAAAATACGAAATTCCCCCAAGACTACTGTCCTTCTCATCAAACCAACCACTGACAGCCTGTTGCTACCTCATAATGAGCAATGATAGTAGACACATTCTCACTCGGCACACACAGGCACACACTACTCAGGGTTTTTTTGTATCAGAAATAGAACTGGCAAAAATAGAAGTGGGCGTTTGAAAGGAAATAAGAATGTGATGAAGCATTGCAGAATAAGTCTACTGAAATGATGTCCATACTCCTGAATAAAATCAGCAAGTCCCATTTACATATTCAACCCATATTTCCACAATTTACAAGTACTTGTGAAAAGTAAAAATTAAAAAATGATTTGTTTTTTTACTGAAACTGTTTATGATCGGAGATAGTACAGTAATAGTGAAATGCAGTAAATATTTAAAAAAAACACAAGACCATAATGTGCTCAGAATGTCCATATGAGATCAGAAATAAGAATAAGACTATCAATGACTTTTATTTTTGCAATTATTTTGTCACATATTTTGATAGTGCTCGGAATAATATATATATATCATGGTTAATGCTGGTTACCTCTTATAGCCACATCACATGTTTTTCTTCTGAGTGAACAGTAATAATTAATTAAGGCAATGTTTAAAATCACGACACTGGAATCAGCCATAGTAAATAGGGAAGGTCAGTACCATTGTCCTTCGAGTCTTTACAGCCCTCAGGCTGCCAGTGAGCACTGCATCAATCTGTCATGGATTTCCATGGAACTGGAGCAGCATTCCTATAAAATCTGATGGTATGCCAAGAAAAAGCCATGTGACACATTCAGCTCCTGGAATATTATGCTTAACTAGGGCCCAATCAGCGAACAAAGTGCGGCATTCAAAGGCATGAAAGGATGGCCATACCTCCGTAGTCGAGCCGCTTACTCTGAAATGAAAGTGTGCTTTTGAGTGACGTCAAACACATGTGGTCATTTGCCTTTTAAGGCACATATCCAGAATCTGCCAAGCAGGCTTCGACAATGTTGCCATGGGAACCTGCCTTCACAATTTGAACACTACATGCAGAAGAAGCCAAGGCCGGCACTGACAATTATATTTAGCACTGGCTAGGTCTCACAAGAGCTTTTTGATTGGAATGAACTCAGAAGTGACTTTTAGGAACAAACTTGAATCCGTGGAGAAATGGCATAATGCTCACACACCACTCAGCATCCTTATAGCTTTCTATTTGTTTGGGGAGAGAGCAAACAGCCCCATTACTGAGCCCCTACCAGCTCTTATTCAATGATCTCAACCTCAGAGCCAGTAAGAGTCCCAATCACTTATACTCAAACAACCACACAGTCAAACACAGAGGACAACGTATCTGTGCCGCGCTAAAACCATGAATCAGAAAAAAAGACATACACCAATCAGCCAATACATTAAGACCACCTGCCTAAAATTGTGCAAGTCCCCCTTATGCCACTAAAATAAAAAAAAAAACATGTTCCTTACAAAGTGTGAATACAATAAATAAAGTAAATTCAACAGAGCCAATATCTGGTGCCTTTATTTTTGTAATGAAAATGAGCTGAAGAGGATAAAGCTTCACTATGCTTATGGCATCAGTAATAACTAGAACTACAGCTGAGTTCACACCCTGTGCATATTTATCAAAGCTCTATAGCTTTCTATTGGCAGTAATACCATGAAAAAACAGACTCATTACTTACAGTGTTTCATAACATTAGGGAGTTTAATAGTATTCATAGGCTTGAAATGCCTATTAGCTGTGCAGGTCTGATAGCAAATAAGTATGTATAAGGACACATTAATTGCTCAAATTTGCAATAGTAGTGTTGAATGCCTCAGGGAGGACAGAGGACTAAGGATTATTAATGCAACTATTTCTATGAACATCTTCAGCATCGCAAAACGGCCAGTCATGCTATTGTGGTAACATCAAGGGATAATCAAGGCTAGCTAACCATGATGAAACGCCTTGTTAACGGTGGCGGCGGTAGCAGCTGCACCTGTCTCCAGTCAATGGCAAATTACTGCACTCAAATAAGCAACCTGAGGCCCCCCGGCTCAGAGAGAGAGAGAGAGAGAGTCAGACAGAGGGACAGTGGCTCCAAATGAGGAACAGCCTGTCACACACAATCTGCTTTTTGCACAGGGAGTTTGGTAATGGCATGTACAAAATTAGACCAAACAAAAGGGTCGGCACATATGACACGCCAAATCTGTCCAGAAGGGAAATTCAGCAGCTCTGCTAAAGCCTGAACTCTGCTTTAAAGTGTGGGGAGAGAGAGTAATGATGAAAAGCTTACAGAAGAAATATGAAAAAAAGAGAGATCAAAGGAAATCAGTTCATGGCCCCAAAAAAGCTTGTAATAAGGTGATTATCAGATCAGTTGTTTTTGCTTTATTGCATTTAGGTCAACATAATTGTGTAAACTGCTGTAAAAGAAGTTTAAAATTAATATTTTTTTCTTATAATCCCCATTAACGTGTCCTAAGTTGATGATCTAAGTTCACTGCCATGAGTAGGTCACACAAAACCAAACTATTCTCTCTCTCTCTGTCTCAGTACGTGGATGACAAAAAGTTCTCAGAGAAAGCCTTTTTAAACTCAGAGTATAAAAGTCAAGAATTCAGAGAGAGAGAATCGACCAAGTACTGCTTTTATGATAATGTTAGATTTCGTGCTGGAAAGTATATCATAGGAAAATGTCAGTTCCACACTCAGACAAAGGCTGAGTATAGTTATTATAACTATTACTGACTAAAGTCAGGACCTGCCGAACCCCATCTACCATTACCACCATCATCCTGGCCTATCCAGTCTGAAGTGTGACACCAGGCAATGCATCCATAATGAAAAAAGGATGGCAGAAGATACTGTGTTTCGGGCATGTAATGTTCCTTTCTTATATTAAAAAGCTGAAACAGCAGCATTACATGAGAAAAAAAATCTTACTAACTGTAAATGTATATTAATGTGTAAAAAGATACTTAGTCATAGTCATTTTTAGCATGCATCATGAATGAATCTTTAATGGGTTTTTGATATTTAGATTTTTTGAGTTTGAGATTTTGTTTTGGCAGCAATGTTGCACCTATGTTTCTTTAAGAGAACTCTGCTGAGGGACATGTTTCTATGGACAGATGGAGTAAAAAGTGTGATATTTGAGTCACACAAAAACTGACAGCAGAGTACAATACATAAGTGCAGAAGTGAAGAAGAGAAAAGCTCGGTACGTTTGTTTCCCATTACCGGCTTTAGAGACTTAGTCAGCTTCACTCACCCGAGCAAATCATCCTTGATTTTTCGGACCTCAAGACATGCAGCCTGAGCTTTGGGATGCTGAGAGTGAAAACTGCCAGTGTGCTTGCTATTGGGATTCTAGCAGGAGACATTCTCACGTTTGCAGTATGAAACTGAACTGAATAGCCTCAGCACCTTCTGCTAACATTTATACAGAAGGCCTCAGAGTATTGACTGAGAGGCTGCATTGATTGAGCAAGCATCAGTGAAGCAGGCAGCACTCAGGTCTAACCCGGTCTTAAAGGAGTGACAGCTAAACACGAGGGTGGGCGATATGGCAGAAAATGACATCACAATAATTGAGGACATTTCCAATGTGTAATATATGTCATGATGTTTTGTTTTTCTGAAGTTTCCAAACGAGTTGAATGACATGTAAAGTAGCGCTACACATGATTTTTTTTCAGTGAGTGCAAAAAATAAACTGTTTAGGGAAATTTTAACAACTCATAAAATAAAGTAATAAAATAATGGGATAATCATTCTAACCATTTTTGTTACAGTTTATACAATTACTATACTGTTCAATAAACTGTTCTAGGTTCTATAGTGAGACTTCTTCAGTGTTCTAGAACTACTGATGACACCTTCAGTATTCTCGGAAAAGTGTATTATCACAGTAATGATAATACATCAATCATATTGCCCACTCCTAGCTTAATGTACACAATATGGCCAAAAACCTGCACACTATACGATCGAATGTATGTGAGTACCTGTTCATCACGACCATATGGGGTGTACATATAATCGTGATGAACAGGTACCCACATACATTCGGTTGTATAGTGTGCAGTTGAGGAAGCCCATGGAGGGGGAATTAGTAAGTCTTACGCGTCATCTGTTTCTGCTATGGACCAGACAGGATTGTCCACTCTGTCAGTTATTTGGCTCTGGCTATGCATGGCCACAGCTGGATTGGCTTAATGGAGAGATTGTACAGTGGCATGGCCAGGTCCAGATTATCATCAGATTGCCATGCTGCTTTTAAAGAGGGCTGAGAAGCACACATCCCAGGATAAGCCCAAATTGGCTGTGAAAAGTGCCAGCCAGTTCACTTCGAACACACTGAACCTTTATTAGCAGTCTGCAATGGCCATGAGGGCTCCAGAAGGCTTGACGGAATAAGCGTACTACAGGTTATGCGGCTTGGCAGCAGTTCTTGCCACGAGAATATGCGTCATTAAAATTAAGAGGCAAACAAGAGCTGTCCTCCTATGAGTTAGATCCAATGCAGTGTTGTCAGGGGAGACTATTAGAAAGGAAAAGTCTTAAAAGCATGTGGTGAGAATTCAATTTATGTGACAACAAACATTAACCACGAGCACATGCCTGAATCACATAGGCCAAGGAAATCTCTTTCTAGAATGCAACATAATATGACACAATGGAATATTTGCAACTTGCATGTAGGAAAATAAGCTATTAGTGTCCTGGTATGAAAATGGACCAGGAACAATATACAGTATCTGTGTAATTAGTGGAAACGTAGAAAGAGATAGAATGAGAGGGATGGCTGAGGAAAGGGAGGCCATTATCAAGTTAATTATTTCTTGGCCCGAGGTCCTCCATTCTCCCCAGGATGCCTCCTCTGGAGAGTCGAGGAGGGGAGGTGGGGGTAATTACTGCCATTTTGGATAATTGTGGTGATGCAGTGCGTGGTGTAACATTGGGCCAGGATAAAAGGCAGAGATGTGCAGCCAGCATGTCTCTGAAGGAAGGGACCCAAGGCTCAGGGCAGCTCCCGCGCTCTGTTTGGCCCTTTGGAGATTTCGAAAGTGGAGCACTCTCTAATTCCCTCAGTCCAATCTCCATCGTCTTCTTCTGCTCTGCAAAGCTACAAGGTCCTTTCGGTTTATCTCCCTCAGTTACATCTCTACTTCTTACATAGTAATGCCATGTCCAACATGTGATTATATTCACCCATGCTCCTACATGAGTACAAGCTACTGAAGAATTTGATGATTGGTCAGTATTAATACATTAATACATTCATTCATGATCTCATCGGCCTCAATCACAGCTTTCAGAACAGTGCCTTACTTTAGGGACTGAAAATCTGAGGCAAGGCATATTTATCTATACAGCACATTATCATTACGGAGAACATTTAGTGCGTTTTAAAGAGATAAAATCAGCAATAAACGTAAGTAATAAAATAAAAGTGAGATTTAAGATAAATATTTTAATAAATATGTTCAACAAAAGTGAACAGATTTGACTGTTTTTAGCTACTTTAAAAAAACTTGCAACAGTTGGGGCAGGTCTGATCTCCACTGGCATCTGGTTCCAGTGGGCAGCATAATGAACAAATGCCATATCACCTTGTTTAATTTCAATTTTGGGAACCACTAGCTGACCAGATCCTGCCGATATAAGTGACTTACCAGAGTCATATTTAGGGATAAAACCACTGAGTGACTAACAAACTATGAGCAATAATTTCGGAATAATGGGCTCTCTATTATTTTTTAGGTGAGAATTCTAGCAGTAGTGTTTTGAAAAAGCTGTAGTTGTCTATTGGTCTTTTTGGGGAGGCCAATGATAACAGCATTGCAAAAGTCAACGCTGCAGGATATAAAGGCATAAATATGTCCAAATCTTGCTCTGAGACAAAATCTCTAACCTCAGAATGTTGACTGTTCAGAATGTTGAACATGACCTTCGCAGGTCCTACAGCCTCAAAAAGCCAGAGAACTTCAGAATTAAATTGATTAAGACAGTCATTCACAGACTCTGCTGTTATACGAGGTAACACTGACATGGTTTCCATGAACAGAGCACTGGTACTCTCAATTATGTACCTCTTTTCGTCTAGTTTGAGTGATTGCTTCAACAAGTCCATCAACAAGCTGTAAACAACCTAAACTTGCAAACACTCTGATGAGAAAAGATTGCATTCTTAAAAAGCATCGAGTGACAGATGACAGAAATAGTTCCTTGAAGCAGTGCCATGAAAAAAAAAACACTTTTACCAAAGGAGGTGTTCTCCAACTTTTTTCAACCAGGGACCCCTTCCAGTGAAAAATAAATCATCACACATTATACACATATATGTATAAATATGTAGCAAATATGTAGACTAGTATCTAACTTGTCTGCGGTCGTTTTCTTGTAAAGATAGAAATGTAAGTAGGTGATTTAGCATTTAAGCTGGATAATATGGTGATTTTCTTATCATTATCATGATAAACTTAGTTATAATGTGCTTTTATGCTTTTCTGAGCATTAAAACTTGCAAATATCCTTAATGAATACTGGCCAGCAGGTTTTATTACAAAAACAGCATAATTAATCCTGTCTTACTGAATTCAGTGCAGTGCAGACTGCAAAAAGAATACTTAAAAAGCATCGTTTTGAAGGTATTTTTAAATGTGGCACTGCTGGGAGTTGTTTTTATCAAACCTTAGAAAAATGAAATACTGCAATAACTACCATGTGTCATAAAAAAGAACTGAGATATATTTTTGACATCTTGCCCACCCCTAAGTCATAAAGTGTATGGGATAATGGCTCATGTCAAAGTTTATAGACTACTGGCTCAGGTAGGAATGACTATTATTATTATTATTATTATTCTTTTGGAAGTAATTTCCCTACCCATGACATGTCGCATCATTTAAAAAATAATAAAAGAATCATGGACCCACTGGCAATACATCATAACCTCCACTTTCAAGAACCATTGGCTAGATGGCTCGGTAAAAGAGATCTGTTAGAATTTTTTTTAAGGTCCTAAACGTTTCTAGAACTGTATGTCCAAGCTAAGGACATTTAAGAAAAGTTCAGATAAGATAGCACAGAGTGACACAGCAAGTCAGTGATCCAGCCATATGTCCCAGATGCAATTGGAAGATTACGTTGTGTTGAAGCCGTCGATCCTTAGTTGCGCTGGGGATGAGTAATTACTCACTCTACCACTCCCTGTCTGTCATGAAACCCCATTTCATAGGCTTAGTCTCCTCAGTGCATGTGCTTCTCCCATTTATTTCTCATTACACCCACTGCCCTGATGGAGTTCATTAAGCATTTTGCATGAGGGAGAAAAAAACATGTTCTGCAAGCAAGAAATGTGTACAGCAGCTTTTCATCGCCAGGATCAGTGAAATCTCTTACAGAACCCTGTTTCTCGAGCAGCACCGGAGCTCTTAATGTTGATGCAGTCATGCTTTCGGTACTGGGAAATGCTTGATGCAACTGAGAGTGCACTCTTAGTGCTGGGTGTGAGCTGTGTATTTATAAGATGGGTCGTTTCACTAGTCTGCCCTGTTGCTCCAGCCTCTAAAACCTCAGGCCTGCATGGCCATAATGTCTGGAGTAATAGGTGTCATTCATCAACCTGCCTGCTCTGGGCACAGGGCAGAGCAAGGGGCGGACAGCTGAGTGGCATGGCCATATTACAGTCCACAGCCGAGCACACTCCGTTCTGAGTCCACTGACAACAATGTCCAGCATCCATCCACATAACTCTATATGAGCTACAAAACCAATTTAGAGAAACAAGCTCATTCCATGTTCACTCAATACTAGCTGGCAGGTTAGGATCTTAACAGCTTATGATTTTAATGTTATAAGGTTAAGGTGCATTGTAGAGTGGTTGGAAAGAAATATTCTAGGTACATGACCCAGGTTTCTTTATGTTTAGGTATGTTTATATATATATATATATATATATATATATGTGTGTGTGTGTGTGTGTGTGTGTGTGTGTGTGTGTGTGTGTGTGTGT
>JBBPCY010000142.1:15368231-15403788 GCA_037974405.1 Brachyalestes nurse | reverse complement strand
AAATCGGCATTTTGAGGCGAGACTGAAATGGGAGGGGGGGGGGTGCGGGGGTTTGCTGCTGAAGGATTCTGTGCCGCCGGGGCCCCACTCGCTATCGTTCTTCTAGGGGCAGGGGGTGCTGACGGGATTCCGCGCCAGCCCAAATTTACCATTGGCCCACAGGGCATGCCCAATGGCCAGTTCAGCACTGGTGATATGGCAAAAAAATTTAAATTCATGATACACAACATACTGTATGTCTTAAACTACTCAAGCGTAGTTTTCAAGTATAGTATCTGGCATGCTTAGTCAGATGACACAATAATAGTAGTAAGTACATAAAAATTATGCACTTGATTATTCTGTGATTACATCCAATCTATTTAGTTTTCATCTTCTATAGGGACACATTAACACATCTCATTAATATTTTTACATTTATTCTGTGCTGTCATCTAGTTTATTACAGTAACCAGCTTTGTGCTTTGACCACTGTTTCTTTCAGCATAACAGTCACTGGTGCGTACCAGGAATTAACCAGTTATGAGGAATAGTTAGCTTACGGTCAAAAGTCAAAAATAGACTTTAAGCTTTGAGCTGAAATCAGAAATCAAAATACAAAAAATAATAACTGTATCTTGTTTCAGAAAAAAAGAGTAATCAGATCACAGATACAACATAAACATCATGTGATTACTTTTTTTTTTGCTTTTGTGAGAGTTCATTGCTTGCCACAGTGCTGAGTGGGAGTTAAGGAGGGAGACGAAAAAAAATCTCACGGCGAACATGCTAACTACGGCAACTGTGTTAGTTTATTAACATAGCAATGATGTTAATTGTTGGTCAATTTCTTGTTTTTTTCACTGTTGGTTGTTGGGAGTTAGGCCTGTACTCTTCAAATTAGGAGGAGAGTTTTCCATTAAAAATGAGGCAAATTTAGAAAAACAGAACAATATCTGTTAGGCTTAGACAATACTGACAATACCATATCTGTTAAGCTTAGACAATACTGACTGAAAGACTGTTTGTTCAGCTAGGATTCTGACATTCCCATGAGAGAGGGGAATGTTACCTTGCAAGAAAGAAAACAAGAACGCAGACCTGAGAGTTCTAATATTCCAGTATGTCATATTTATATTCCAAACTGTGCATGCCCACCTTGAATACCTGAAAAACTCCACCAAAATATTTACACACAGCACACATAAAGCACAGCTCGTTACAGGTGGCTTATACTGATTCTGTGCATTACTGTTTTTCTCTTGTCTTTACTCATTATGACTTAGAAAAGACAACGTTACCTTAAAATAATAATCCTTTGGATCAGGCCATACATTACATTTTTAACAGGTAATCAATAATCTGTAACTCTCCCAACCCTGAAAACTGCATACTACTGTACTGATCGAAAACATGCCTCATTCAGCTGTGCTCTCATGGGGGAAAAGACCCAGATCCAGCCTCCTTGGAGTTTCCAGCCGTTGAGCCACGTCAGAAAACCATTGCCTTAGTGCTCTGAAAAAGTGTATAGTGTAATTTATCACAATAACATAACGCAGTATTGCCCATGCCCAGTGTGGTAAAGTGTAAAGCACAGGAAATGGGATGCCCCTGCAAATTCCAGCACTACACTCTTACCAAAAAAGCATAAGAAAGGGAAGGAGAGCAGGTTCAGAAGGTGTCTGACCATTAGAAGCAGATATGGAGTGACAGTATGGGAGCGGCATTCATTAATCTGTGCTGGGTCTCAAAGGCTGTTTCACTTCTGTGGTGTATTTATTTCTGCTCTCTGTCTCTCTCTCTCTCTCTCTCTCTCTCTCTCTCTCTCTCTCTGTCTAGTTGTTTCTAGAATCTCCTACGGTGCACAAACTCCTTCTGTTTGATTTTCCTCAGCACACACGCAAGCCTCTTACGCTAAACCCACAGAACAAAGGCCTGGTAGAATTGTTATTACGTGACCTATCCTTTACAACAAAAGCTTGTAACGTTCTGATAGCCTGCAGTAAAACATTTGTAGGCTGCTGGCAACGTCACAAAATCAGTGGCACTCGAATCTAATGCATTATTACTAACACAATCATAAACACTTGTGTTCCGTTATAGGATAGATTCAAGCAAGTAATACGCAGGCATACAACTGCAGTATACTCTGGGGAGGCCGACTGAAATAATTCCGAATGTTCACTGTCAGGGGAGAACAGCAGGGAGAGATAAGGAGGGGAGGGAAGACTGCAAGAGAGGGGCTGAGATATGTATACAGAGAGAGAGAGGGAGAGAAAATGAGAGAGAGGGAGGGTGAAAGATAGACAGAAAAAGTGTGTAAGAGAGAGAGAGAGAGAGAGAAAATGAGAGAGATAGAGAGAGAGAGAGAGAGAGAGAGAGAGAGAGGGAGAGAGGGAGTGAGAGAAAAAGAGAGAGAGGGAGTGAGAGATAGACAGAATAAGTGAGAGAGAGAGAGAGAAAATGAGAGAGAGAGAGAGCGAGAGAAAGACAGAGAAAAGGAGAGAGAGAGAGAGATAAAGAAAAGGAAAGAGAATTTAGTGTTGCATGTGCTGAGATGATGATGTGGGTGGAAGAGCGTGGGCACAGGCACAGCCTCACAGGAGCAACACACGCACGCACACACACATGCACACACACACACACACATACACACAGAGCTGCTGCATGTCTCTTGCTTCTCCTTTCTTTCCATCCCTCTGAATGACTCCCTCCCTCTTTCAATTCCACACCGCCTCATCTAAGGGGTACAGGCTGTCTTCCCTTTCATGTGTTTTCTCTCTCCCGAGCGAGAGCCTCGTCCTAATCATTAAAGGGCTCAAACATGGGCAACAGATCATGGAGGGAGAGAGGAAAAAATGTGTGTCGCCGCCTAATAAAGGAACATAGATGTATGGAAGATGGAGGGCGATGGAGGGAACACTTCCTGCCAACTTGCAGCATGTTTCATCATTACGGCAGGAAATGATGGACCATAATGCAACACGTTGGATTTGATGTTTTGCCACGTCTCGTGGAAAATCAGAGCAGAGAGGAAGTAGCCGACATTCCGGTTGGCCCGGCTGTTGCCATGGCAACAGGATACCTGTTGAGGGGTTAACTGGTTTATCTGCATCCAAACCTTAAGCGCGATCGAGTAGCACAATTAGGTCAAACTGGGTCGGCGAACAAAGACGATACAGACAAAACGCCGCCTCACTTGCTATGCACTCATACGCACGCAAGTGTGAGCCTGTGTGTGAGTGTTCTTTGAATAAAATCTTATTTTTCTCCAAAGTCAGGAATTGTTTCCATGGTTACGGCACAACCGAAAGTCATATTCCGCAGCAGTTTTCTTAAACGACAAGGTCTCAAATTGCTTGCAGGGGCTTTCAGTAGGTGTGCTTTCTCTCCCGAGGGCCTCTCCCTCTGGCCTTGGCGTGTTAGACACTAGGAAACCTCTGGAAACCAAAACACTCGCTGTTGCTGAACAATTACACCCCTGGCCCCGGCCAAGCCGCCACTTCGCACATCCAGCGTGCTGCTAAGATGCTGTTTTTCTCACTCCGGAGCGGCAGTCACACAAATGGCTGCCCTCTTACAGGGCACTTTGCACACAAACACACAAAGGGGCACAGGGAATACATTTAATTTCACAACCATGAATCATTCATGAGCCTTCACTAGCCACTAATACACAGAACAAATGCCAGTCCTTCGTTTAGGCCTTCCCTTAATGTACTGTCCTGAGTCACTCTTTAGCTACTTTAGCCCCAGCTACTTCAAGCCTGAAGTGTCCTGCTAGCCTCACGCAACACTTGATGATCCACTCACTCTTCATACTCAAAACACAAAATGTGTGTCAGTACACTGGTCTTTCTGTACACCCTCCAGAAGGACTCCTACACTGAAAAAAGGCCAGAATTTACAGATACACTTTTAAAGTCCTTATCACAACAGACTGACTATCTCACACATTTTGCAGCTGGCTTTAGGTGATTTATCAGTAACTGGAATATCAGGTGTCTCGCAATAAATGACTTGGGATCTAAAACTGCACAACTTACTGCAGAACCTGAAAGAAAAGATGGAGAGAGCAAACAAACATGGAAGTATGAGGTGTGAGACATGATCAGAATGTGGACGTTTTTTAAGTTTAGATTCTACAGGCAGTTGTCCTACCAGCTCAAACTCATTTGTTACATTTGCAAACTTCGGCTCTCTGACTTGCTTTATTTAATTGCTGTTTTAACCTTTTCAAGCTAGTGGTTTTCACCACTGGAGGAATTTATCCAGACAAATATGTTTGTTATTGACCAGTATACAAAACTAAATCGCAAACATACCTCTGTAGAAAATCAAATATATTTCCCCAAGATTTTTCAATCTTGGTAAGGTGGTACACGAGCCCGGTCTCATGGCTTTTTGTGCAGCCACCACAACATAAAATCTCTATTCAAACGTGCTGCGATCACGCTTTAGGCCTTTTTTTTCGTGCTATGAGAATGCTTCACTACCCTATGCATTATAATGCGCAATGCGTAACAACTCCACTATCAGCGCTAACTGGTCACTGACAGTAGGAGAGAAATGTGCGCACATCGGCTTAAAAGAGGGTTAGGGTTAGGGTAGTGAACCCTAACACTCTTTTAAGGGTAGTGAAGCATTCTCCTAGCATGAAAAAAAGGCCTAAAGTGTGATCGTAGCACGTTTGAATAGAGATTTTATGTCGTGATTGCTGCACGAAAAGTCGCGGGACCAGGTAACCAGTTACGTTCATGAGAGTATGCTGTGTCATCAACAGTGTCGGGCAGTAACGCGTTACTGTAATTTGATTCTTTTTTTAGTAACGCAGTAATCTAATACGTTATAATTTTAAAATGGGTAATTAGATTACCGTTACAATTCAAGTAACGTTGCGTAACTGCTGCGTTACTAATAAAATCAAGTTCACAGTAACCTGTCAGTGGCAGGCAGATGTCTGTCTGACAGGCGCACGCGTGACGTCATCTACGGGAGACCTGCGTGCGACAGCAACTCAGACGTAAACAAACAGAGCGTGGAGAGTCAGAAGTTGGCGTTCAGTAGCTGGAAATATAGCCTTTACTTTAAATTCATCTCGGTTAAAGGCAAGAACATTACGTGAGTTGTTGTAGGTTTGTAACCCTTAATAATAAAGTGTGTTTGAGTTGACTTAAGAATGTGTTTGAGCTGATTTAAGAGTTTCTTTAGAGGGTGGGGAAGTAACTAGTAATATAACTAGTAATGTAACTAGTTACTTTTGAAATAAAGTAATCACATTAGTAATTTGATTACTGTAATCAGTAGTTTAATTACATTTTTAAAGTAACTTGCCCAACACTGGTCATCAAATACATACAGGTGTAGAGTCAATAAATCTTTGTACAAATACAGTAAATTCAATACATATGTTCTATGTTCTCTTCACATTTATTTAAGAAGCTGCTAACTGCTGATTTTTACGCAAATTGTGTTTAGCCCCACCCACTTTGACAGAAATACCAGTTGTATGTTCAGTGGGGAAGAGAGCAGTGCAGATAAATGAAGTATTTTCCCACCAGAGCACTCTCCAGGGGTGTGATTCAACTCTGGGTAAGAAAAAAGAGTTTGTGAAATGAGATCTGCGTGTGCAAATTGCAGCCACATCACAGTGTACACTGCGCTGCGTTTTCTCACACATACGCATCTGATCTCGTGATTTTAACCCGTGTTATTCTGATGCAAAACATTTTTACAGCACGTGTTTGAGGCTTGTGCCTCTGTCTCACTGCTGTGTCTGCTGATGCTGTAGCACACAGGCAGAGTGTGGTCCGATTCCTTCCTGAAACACTCAAATATTTAGTATGTTGGGACCTGTATTGTATACTGCAACTGGATTGAACATCAATTGATTGGCAAAAAAATTCAGTCTGTGGCCCCCAGCACACTACTCAATTTGCTCCCCCGTTTATTTACTCTGACTGTTTTACAATCTGCAGACCACAGGCAACCAGCATAGACTCGGCCCGTTTGAGTAATGTAACCCCAGCTAAATTCCGATGTGTCATGTCCACATCAACAAAATATATTACAAGACACAGTGTTGTTTTTTGGCAATGCTATTATGTCATATGTTATTCAAAGCCGAGTAAATTCAATGCATCACTTTTTTAAGTATAAAAACAGCAGGGGTTGTAAGACCATTCACACTGTACAAAAAGAGCAGTGATCAATACTGTTTGCTTTGGCCTCTTGCCTACACTTCATGCCTGCTTGGGAGACCACCAGCATCCTTGGAATTCTCTTTTAAAAACACACACACAGAGTTTCAGCATTAGTGTTAGAGAGTATTGCTTCTTTCCCCAGGTCTTGCTCTTTTATTCAGGGGCTGAATCAGACAACTCAGGGAGTCTCTGCCCCCTCACACTGCCCACGTCCATTGATCGCAGCTCTTTCATCATTCCCTCCCATCTGCAAGCTGCTACCAGTCTCTGCATTGGTTTTATTTCTGATACTGAAGCCACATCCTGTTTCTGACGCCAGTAAGTGACCCCTGCGATAAGAGGACCAGTGATTGAAACTAGGGGTGGGCAATATGCCAATATGTTATCACTATTGTGATGAATTATGTCACTACACACTTTTCTCAGTATATTGTGGGTAGGCCTGTGACCACAGTCAGGTGCCAGGCACCAGATAAAGCAGATTCACAACCCGAGTAAACACACAAATAAAAACATATCTCATATCTCATATATCAGGCGAAACAGGCCATTCCAAACGGCCTCAAGCAAAATGGCTTTGGTGAAGATCCCATCAGGCGAAGCTAAGTGGCCACAGACTCTCGGACAGTAAAAGCCACGTCTCATTCACAATTTCATTCTTTCTAACTAGATTAATTATAGTTTTGTGCACAGCAATTTCTCATTATTTTGAACTGGATTATTGTGGGAATGCTCTGTAATAATTGTGAAGCTTTGCAACAGTAATATACTTGAGGGTTGTGCAAGAATAGGTCAATTATAGAGATAACTGCATAAACAGCATAGGACACATGTCCATAATGCCAGTCCACAGGGTTATTATCTTCCTTTTGCTCTTCTGTCTCTTCTTCAATAGTTGATTTTTTTTGTCCTTCTAGTTTTTCATGAATATTTTTGTGGAACTACTCTGCATCATGAAAATGACTTCATGTGCTGTGTTTTCAGTTCTCACTCTTTGGAGAAATCAGAAAAATAAGAAGTGCAAAAGTATAACTGGATATTATATCACCAGTTAGAGTAGCAATATTGCTTTCCTCAGGCCACAGCTTGAAGATGTGTATGTATGTTCAAGTTCAAGCCAAGTCAAACAGATATTTGTGGTCCTTTCAACCAACTACACAGTGAAACTAACTAATGTTCCTTCAGGACCATGGTGCAGCACAGAGGCTACACTGGAGTGGACGGGATGACACACAATGCAGAAAGAAAGCAAGACTTTAGAACACGAGCAAACAACCCAAATGAACAGTACCGAACAGCATACAGTGCAGTGCACAAAAGGCACAAAGAGTGAATACAATATTGTGTCAAATATTGTACTCTAGCAGCAGAGGAGTAAATTGTCCAGGATTGTAAATATTTATGGGACAAGGAATAACAAGCTATTGTGCAAAAATTGCCACAAATAGAAGCAACAATATAAAAATATGCCGCAGTACATAAATACAGGGAATGATAAGGCAATAAAGTTGCTTATGAGGAAACAGTTGTAGTGTGCATGCATGCATATTTAAAAGAGTGATCCTGATCCAGCATTCTCAAATAAGTGTCCAATAAGTGTCCAGCATTCTCAAATAAGTGTCAGGTATTCATGGGCCTCATGACAAGCCCCTTTGAAGCACTTCATGAAGATGGGTGTCAGAGCAATGGGACGGCAGTCACTGAGGCAGAACACCTTAGACTTCTAAGGCAAATGATGTGGAGTGAGTTATCACTGTGAGTGAACTCTTGTAACGAGACCATCCAGCCTGCTGCTCTAAGTGGACATCTCTTCACTAACACACACATATACACTGGGGAAAATAAGTATTGAATGCGTCAGTATTTTTTTGTAAATATACTTCCAACATTATAGCACATAAAGTTATCTGTAACAAAGTGCAATGCCACAGGAAAAAAGTAATGAACACGCAAACTGAAACTTCTTTAATACCTACTGGAGAAGCCTTGGTTTCCCTTGACAGCTTCAAGGCGCTTTCTGAGTGAAGAAACCAATCGCCTGCAGTGCTCAGGTGTGATTTTGACCTATCCTTCTGAACAGATTGTCTTTAAATCCTGAAGATTCCTGGGGGGCTGCTTGTGAACCCTGATCTTTAGTTCCTTCCACAAATGTTCAATTGGATTTAAGTCAGGTGATTGACTGGGTCATTCTAACAACTTGATTTTCTTTCTCTGAAACCAGCTGAGAGTTCCCTTTGCTGCATGTTTTGGATCGTTGTCCCGCTGGAAGGTCCACCCACGTCTTGTCCTCATTATCCTGGAGGATGGCAGAGGATTCATTTTAAGAATCTCTTGGTACACAGCCCCATTGATCGTTCCTTCAGTTATATGAAGTCTGCCAGTACCATGAGATGAGAAACGGCCCCACACCATAATGCTTCCACCTCCAAACTTCACTGATGGTATAGTGTTTTTGGGTGATGTGCGGAGTCATTTCTCCTCCAAAGATGGTATCAAAGCCGAAACGTTCAATTTGGTCTCATCTGACCAGAATACATTCTCCCAGTACTTCGCAGGCTTGTCCAAATGCTGTGTAGCAAACTTTAAACGAGCTTCAACATGACTTTTCTTCAATAATGGAGTGTGCAAAGAGGCCAGCCGGTGGAGTGTGTTGCCTGTTGTTTTCTCTATAACAATTGTACCTGCTGCCTGGTCTTCTACAGATAGGAGGTAGAATTACTTTCTAACTACTTACAGATTTCTCCTTTTTCCTTGCCTTCCTTGCCTTGCTGTACTGCTTTTTCTTAGTGTGTTCCTTTTTTCTTGTGTCATTTTACTTTAATACACCTAACTTTATTTCTGAACTTTAATGAGCTCTTTTTGTGGATCCTTCAAGTTAATACCAATGTCTGGTGAATAGATTCATCAGAAATATATGTAGTGAAAATAACGTTGATGCGTTCAATTCTTATTTCCCCACTGTGTGCCCAGTGTAATGAGAATTATTCCACAGATGAGTAAAAACAGTGACAACTCTAGTATCACTAATTACTAGACTGAGAGAGGTTGAGGGCAAAGACAATATGAATTCTTATCAGCGTCCCAGCTGAGACAGAGACAAACACAACGTCTTACTTTTAGTAGCCTTGTCACCAAGTCAGATACCACACCCAGATCAACCTCAGATAACAAAGCATCTCGATTTTGAAGTGCTAGATTTCTAAAATCTTCATTTAAATCTTGGTTCATCACTTTCCAAAAAGAGAGGCGCTTCATGATGGTTAGTTGTAATGAATAAATCAGTGGGTGAGACAAACAAGCGGCGAGCCCCAGTGCATTAGCGGCTCAGTATGAAATGTTAAAATCCAACAGCAAGCCCCGAATCTAAAAGCCACTCTGGCTGCAGCGTTCTCTCTCCCTCTGTACAGCACAAGTGTCAGCTGTGCTTCCAGTCTTGTGACGCACTGGGGTGGAACTGGGGCTGCCCTGCCAAAGACACAGGCACTAATGTGAGATCAGGTGGCCATGCAAGCAGGTCCTTCCTGACTCTCTCACTGTGCTCATAAGGGTTTCTGAATGGAAACTGGGAGCATTTCTAGGCAAATCAGTGACAATGACCTAACTGAGCTGAAAGGAATTGCATATGATTTGTTAAGAACAAATAATAGTGTGTAGGACTTGCTTCAACCAATTTACATTTGAATACACAAATGCAAAGCACCAGCTTTACCGTGGCCGCCATAGCTCAGACCAAGCCCACTGAAATAAGAATTCATATCACTTCTTCTTAAACTGCAGTCCCATTATTTGATCAGTAACTAATATGAATTACTGGTAACACTTCATTTTTTAGAATAAACTAAAAATGCTTTGTACTTGCTCATATTGTCTTTTGACCTAATAAAACCAAACTGAATGTAATAGATTCTACTAAATCCAACACTGAGCCTAACCCAAACCACTACCACTGTTAATAAACCAGATAGTTAGTTAATAATTTCCTAATCTATAGCTGTGTAAATGCACGAATGGTTTAAATGTGTTTATTAATGATTATTAATAGGGTCACAAACACATTTAAAATCATTCATAATATAGCACATAACTGTGAACAAGAGTGAGCTCTTCTGCAACAAATATCATGAAGCTGATGGATGTAATACTGACTGATGGGGGGTGAAATCAGTAACCAGCAAAAGCTGGTTAACAGAACATCTCAACGTGTCTGTTTTGCAAGCAGCAAGTCAGAATCTCAGTTTTTGTGTGTGTTACAAATGTTTATTAGTGATTTTAAAGATGTTGATGTAAAACAACAATAACATTTCATGAAACTCTTAATGAAATATATTCACTTCTGCCTACAAACATAAATGCTGTATTTGTTGAATTTCTTTGCTTGTTGGAATAAGCTAAGATAAGCTAAGTACAAAATAAGTACAAAATAAATGTTAACACTGATGACAACAGTGATTTGTAAGGCTTAAGCAATTGTAACATGTTAACAAGAGCAATCACTTCTTATTGATGCTACAAGCTAAATGATACATATGACATTTAGCTCATGCGTGGATGGTCAATTCTCGATATTAAGCCTAGACACTGCACTTTACGGCTTCCCTGAACAACAATTAAGCTGAGTCTTAGGCTTTAGTGGAGAATCATCAGTGATGTGGATATTAATCCAAGGCAGAGAGAAGAGAGCCCAAAAGGCTGTAATAGATATGTGGGTAATACAGCTGTAAACAAATATGAGGGAGGGCTGGTGTTGGGGACGTGACTGTGATTTTTAAGATGAAGGGTTTTTAGAGAAACGAGTGCTACAGGGTAGAGAGAGGTGCTGTGTTTGCAGTGTAAAAAGCACGCGAGCAGCGGAAGTGAGGCAGAAGATCTGTATGAATTGAGCTAAAAATAAATACTGTAGTGTGGGTGAATAGGGCTGTAAATGAATAGAGCTGTCCAAAGAGCTGTGACAGAGGGTGACTTGGGAAAGCGGAGGATAACAGCCTTTTGCCCCGCCCCTCCACCGCATCTCCCTCGTAACCTTCCTCCAGAGTTCCTCCTCACGTCACTGACTACCACTCCCTCTGGGCATAGCTCAGCAACACAACACGCCATGGAAAGGGGAACCACACTTAAAGGTATAACAGTTCATGAGAATGTAAGAGATACATCGTAATGTACATCCTTAAAAAGCAAGGCTCCTAAATAAGTCCTTGGCATGGACATACCATTTATTTGGTGTACAACCTTAACATTACATTCTTCAAAAAAGGTTCATTAGACTCACATATCTCATTTACAACAAGCTCTTTAAAGAACTATCTACTGAAAGTGGTTCTTGTGTGGCATCACTCCAAGGAACCCTTGACATTTTTATGGTAAGGAGTGTACTGTCTATTTAAATGGAAATGAAGATAATAAAGATGGGAACAGAGATAACCACACTTATTACAAAATGTAACAGCACATGTTTTACCCCTCTGTTAGTCCATTCCAAACAAGTACTTCAGCCAAAAGCCAAGACAGTAGATTAAACATTAATAGCTGGGCCCCATGGTCATGAATTACATGGCCTGGTGAAAGTTAGAACAGATGAAAGTGCAGATTTTATCCTTGACGGAGCTGCAGCGCTGCAGAAATCTTTACTGTCCTGTGATTCTGACTACGCCGGAGAGATATTTGCAGCTTTGCTGTTGTTGCTGCTGTTTCTAAAGGATGATAGCTTTGGATAAGCATGAGCCCGCAGCAGTGGAGGAGTGAGGTTCTAGCCACAAGGCTCAGAACACTATCACGCTCTGTGAATCTGCTAGACTGGATAAAAAGTTCACCTCTTTTTTATCTTTGTAAAAAGGGCATGGTGACTAATTGCCAGTGTTGTTGAGACTCCTG
The DNA here is from genome assembly GCA_037974405.1 of Brachyalestes nurse. Lineage (NCBI taxonomy): Eukaryota > Metazoa > Chordata > Actinopteri > Characiformes > Alestidae > Brachyalestes > Brachyalestes nurse. The sequence goes on along the minus strand of JBBPCY010000142.1, from coordinate 15,391,738 downwards.
TGGCTTTTTAATTCTCTCTAACCTTTACCAGGGAAGCTCAAGCCAACAGTTAAGAGGTCTTCGTACATATTTACGGCATACTGTGTGGGGCTTGCACATTTAAACTTTCAAGGAATCTATGAATAAAAATAAGGAGATTTTGTGACTATATTATTTAATTTACTTACAACATTCAGTAAGGTAAAGTAGTTTTTTGGCATTTCTACTGTTCCTTTTCCTTTTCATGAAATTCAATATCACTTGTATGTTTTTTTCGTACAGGTAATATCACACAGGTATTCGTACAGGTATTTTTATGGAAATCCAGGTCCGTACCCATAGAGATACAGTAAATCCCTGCTTAATCGCAGTTCAACAGTCGCAGCTTCAGTCTCTCGCGGATTTTTTCTGAGAAACGAACCGCAGATATCCTCCACATTGTTTTTGCTTTAGTGACGTCCAGCCCTCGTCCCCCACGCCCCCTCGTCCTCGTGCTGGGTTGTTTATGTTTGGGCGCACCCCTTAGCAAGGCAATCAGACGTGCCTGAACAGAATGAGCCTCCGCCCCAAACATAAACAACTAGCACGAGGACGAGGGGGCATGGCGGACGAGGCCTGGACATCACAGCTTTTTTCATGGCAATATATAATTTGTCATGCATATTAGTACTAAATTATTAAGAAAAATTTTATTTACTAACTATGTAACATGAATATTAACATAAATTCAGCTCCATATGTCTAGAGAACACAAAGAAAGCGCAAGGTTTGAAAGTAGCCAATCCAAGAATTTCGTTTTGTTCTTCTTAAAGCCCTGTTTTTTTATTACTGTAAATTAAATGAATTTATCACTGTATTTACCTGCTTATACCAAAGAAAACAACAGCCCATACCAAAATAAATGCCGGTGCATGAATTACAGTACAGTATATACAGAGGTAACTTCGGTATTTTACATTCTAGCATTGTGGGAGTTAATTGTACACTGTACAGTACAGATACGGGTTTCCCTTTACATTTTTGTAATGTATTAAGATAAGTTTAAAATGAAATTAAAGTGTTTTGGGAGCATATTTGGGGCATATTTAGAGTTTATACTATAAAAATAGGGATTTTAGGCATTTTTTATACCACATATTTGCACATATTTGCAGTTTTGCTCTGTATGTGGGTGCCCTTGGGACATAACCCCCGTGATTGTCAGGGGTTTACTGTACAGGATTCACATATTTACAAATGAGATGAATCTTCATTTCACAACTGAGAATAATCAACTGACTGGTGTTCAGAGTCTATCAGAAAATGATCTGTGAACTGTCGACTATATTGTAGCTGTTGTAACAGAAACTTGCTTCTTTGAAATGTAACTTTACATGAGATGAAAAAAGCAATTAATTATAATTAGGGGGTGACATATTTTTGCTGTAGTACTCTGATGAGTACCTACATTAATGAATTGGTATGACCCCAAATCCCCCCCATTTGCGCATGCGCATAGATATATTTTCTTTTAACTACTTTTGAACACTGCCAAATGTTGCTGAACGTGCAAACTGACTTTAAACCAAAATTAAATTACAGGTCTAGTCACCCACAGGAATTATTTGACACCAAACACTGTAAATCAACATTCTGATATGATGGATGTGTCTGCTTTCTCACCATTAACTGGTCGAAAAGTCATGCTGGCAGAGTCACTCGGGTGAGTTTCCAAGTTCAGGATTTTCCTCATAGCATAAGAGACAGAACTCGGATCTCGACAGTAACTCAACATCGCACGGGATCTCCAAACGTTTATCCTGGACCACAGGGGCAGATCTGAGGAGACAGAGGAGAGATCTGCCCCTGTGGTACAGGATAAACGTTTGGAGATCCCGTGCGATGTTGGGTTACAGTCGAGATCCGAGTTCTGTCTGGACTGAGCAACGGGTCTTGTATCGTAGCGGGCCGTGAAGTCGAGGGGGCGGGGCGGACAGAAGCGCTGAGATCAGACCTGCTCTGACTGAATTTTGATTGGGGCAGAAGCAAGGCTCGATGGACCGGCGGACCCCTTTTTTAAAACGTCATTATTAATTTTCTTTTTAAGGTTTTCCTTTCCTGAGTGGTGGTACTTAGAGATTCAGTATGAAGTAACTCAAATTAGGTGCGCATTTGCGCAGTGAAGACTGAAAACGGGTGCGCATTTGTCATACCACAAACGCCAATTCTTGCTTGCGTACCACTTATGTCAATCCCTGATTATAATGTATGTTAATGTATGTCCATATTTGGACCAAAGAAAAGGGCAGGAGGCATTTTCAAACAGGGTTAGTAGAAAAAAGTTGAAAAACCAGCTACAGAATTTGACATGACAGTATGTGGAAGGCAAGAACATAACTTCACGCTAAAAGAAAAGAAGTTCATGCACGATAGAAGTTCATGCAGAGAACGGCAGTTGTGAAGCTCATTCCAGTCATGACAGCAGTTCACGAGAGTTGTTGAATTTCAATGAATGCCCTGTACAGTAAATGTTCTTAGACTGTCAGAATGTATTCAGCTGTTTCATCAGCAGGGAACATGTCAACAACTGGCCTGACAGTCAGCAAAGGAGCCCAGAAACATACCGACACGCACACACACACACACACACACATACACACGCAGAGGCAGAGCGCACGGCGCTAGCAGGAGGCTAGAAGGAAAACAGTAGAGTGTAACTGTAACCTAGAGGAGCACAGCTGCAAGCTCCAAGGATGCTGCCAGATCAGGGCAGTCACACGAGCCACCAATATACACACCGAATCACCACCTCCAAAACACACACACACACACACACACACCATGCCAAGTTTCTTGTAGAAAATCATTTCCCCCTTCACCCCCACCCACGCACGGTCTCCTTTCCTGAAGACATTTGTGCTCCCTCCCTCTTCGCTCCCTCTCCAGTGGCAGCGCGGCGACTCTGATGCCTAGTGGCAGTTCCATCTCCCTGTGTTTCATTTTTTCTCTTTGATAAAGCCTGAGGAGTGAGAGAGCAAGAAGAGGAAGTGAGAGAGAAGGTGGGTGGGTGGTGAGATGGTGTGGGGGGTAATGGGAGAGACAGAAGAAGAAAGGAAGAGGAAGAAAGAAAGGAAAGAAGTGAAATGAATAAAAGAAAATTGCACACAAGGAAAGAGAAAAAAGAGAGATGAAGACAGAGGAAAAGAGGAAAGAAGAAAGAGGAGGAAAACAAGAATGTTAAGATGGAAAGAGAAGACAGAATATGGAAAGAGGAAGGGAAGACGAGAGGAAGGTTAGAAGAAAGAGAAAAGCAAGAAGAAAGAAGTGAAAGAAAAAGAAAGGAAGAAACGAAGGAAAAAGAGGGAAAGCAGAAAAGAAAGAACAGAAAGAGAAAGAAAAAGAAAGGAAAGAAGAAACAGAAGAGAAGAAGGGTGAAAAGGCAAGTAGAAGGGAAGAAGAAAGAGATAGAGAAATGAAGGAAGGAAGGGACAGAAGAGAAATAGGTAGGACGAGAAGGGAGAGAGATAGAGAAAAGGAGAGAGAGAGAGAGAGAGAGAGAGAGAGAGACAGCCTGACAGCCCAGTGTGGGCCCTGCATCCCAGTGGGTGGTGTTTTCCTCGTCGCTGCCGTGGCAACGACATGTGACAGAGAGAGCACATGGCGTGAGAAGAGAGAGAGAGAACGTCTTGGTTCCTCCCCCTGCGCTTCTCCGCGAGCCTGTCTTCATCTACATCCCTAAATCCTCCTTCACTCACTCCTCACCGCGCTCACCTACGGTCACACACACTCATCCGTCACACACACTCATTCCATCCATGTGAAGGAGAAACGCTTTGGCTGGTGAAGCCTGTTCTCACCAAAACCTTGCGCTTGGGTAAAATTAGCGGAATGCGTGGGCGCGCACTGCAACACACTCACTCACAGCACATCAGCTTAAACATCCCTCCGAACCAAAAAGCCCGCCTACTCCATATTCAGCAGGTTAAAGATACAGCTCAAATTAAGCAGGGAATTTCGTTGACTGATATTATTAGCAAATAAAAATGTGGGCCACTTTGAGATAAAAAAAAATTGAGATGAGATGAAAAAAAAATTATAATGAAAGCCATTGCAAAATATGCAAACAAGCCTTTATTTCATGCCTTTTGCAAATGCGGATCCTGATTAGATGTCTTGTAAGGGACTTCCGAGATCCAGGTACACGAGTCGGAATGGGAAATAAATTAACCTGCACTGTGGAGACACAGCGAGGCATGTCAATAAAATATTCCGCACTTGTGCCGAGTGCCTTGCGAGCAGGATCGGGTCCCAGCGCCGAGCCTCTGGCATCTGCTGGTGCCGTTAATATTTCAATTACACTCATGAATAAATGAATTAAATAGGTGCTAACACTGTTCTATGGCATTGTACTGGATGACTCCAGCAGCAAGCTACTTCTCTGAACCGTATCCTGGAGAGTCAAGATGAATAGATAAACACTGTTTTGAGATCTGGTTTTTCTTTATCATCTGGTTCAAGATTTGACTTGAGGTGCCATGAGGCTACAAAAACAAATGACTCCCATTATTCTACTGATGAGCTGCAAAATCTACAGCAAAATACACATAAAGACATTCTTAAGATCTTCTGTCTGTAAAACCACACCAAGTACCTCATCTTATGTGTAAACAGGTCAATACATTTTTTACATTTCTTTAATTGAACTGTGCAGTAATAGGAACCAGACTTCTGAAGTATTTAATGCTTCTTAAGTGCTTGGAACATTATTTAGCTTTTGTGGAGGTGTTGACAAAGTACTCACAGAAAACTTTTTCTTGGATTAATAATTGTTTTTCATAATCTGCTTTACATATTAAAACTCAGAAGATATGTGTCAGTCCAATGCTCAATTTGGGTAATAATAATAATAATTATAACAATATTTATACTGTAGACATTATGACCTCTGGCCCACGCCAATAAAGAAAATCTGGCCTGGTAAGCTTTCCTCTACAACACACAAGTTAATTAAACATCAGATAATCAAAGACAGCATTTTGAACAACTGGTGAAATCTGTCTTTAAGAGATGATTTTTAATTTTGTGTTTGTGTCGATTTTGTTGCATAATTATACACTTACACATCTCATGAAATAAAAAAACATCGCACACTGGCTCAGCTGAAGTCCTTAACTCATACAGTTAACCATGTTTGTGGCAGCATTTGACTTGTAACTAATTCAGGCGTACATGTTTAAGTGACTATTGATTTCCAATGACTTGTTGGTGTATCCTCCCCTCAGTGTATTAAGGACAATTCAAATAAAGTGAGGCTGTTTGCTGCCTCAAACCATTCAAATCAACGAAACTTGAAAGGACTTTTTCAAATGAGGTAATGTTTAGTATGGGTTCAGCAATGGAGTTCATACCCCACAGAATAATTGTATGCGAAAGTTTGGGTGCCCTAAAAAAGAAATGAATCCAACATCTGCAAAGAACAAACTTACATATGACATATTTCTACAAATTTAAACAGGTCATTGCGATTTATTTGCCGAATTTGATATAGTGGAAAAAATACAATTTGGGGTGGCCAGATTTGCATATTTAATATTTGGATAGTTCTTCTTTAACCCTTGAGCCCACTACAGAACATTCTTCCTGACATTTTAAAGGTAAAAGTGTCTTTATCTAATAAAGTGTCTTTATCTAATGTAAAACATTAGCATTTACTTGACGTCCATGATGTTAGAACATGCAGAACATACAAAATCGTCATACAGATATGGACAGAAAGGTATGGGCATGTATTTTTTATATGTAAGATACATTTCAAATGCATTGCTTCATTCCAAAAAATATTCTGGAGAAGAAAAGAGTTTGGATACAGCAAGACAAAGATCTAAAATATACATCAAAATCAACCTATTCAAGAAACAAGAGGTTTTGGAATGTCCTTCACCATCCCCAGACATGAATTCCCATTTCAATATGATAAATTCCGCAAATAAATAACACTCTTTTCCGCTCTTACTTCCTCAAGTGGCTTTAATACCTTTAATAATTTGTTATCTGGGGCACTTTCACATTTTCCCTGTTGATGATCTGTATGATGATAACTGCTGTGATACGGAAGGTTTCATGAAATTCAGTTTAGATAAAAAAAGGTGTGTATTATGAAGGGGAAGTTCTGAAATGGCTGTGAAATGCTTTGTATTGTGTCTACACCTCAGCTGTTTATGCTGTGGCTACATCTTCGATAAAAATAGTGCTCAAGAACACTTATTAGATGCAGATCATCTCCTTATGCTTGTAGGCCTTACTGGATGGCTGGCTTTTCAGGGCATCCTCTTCTGTCAGAATACATTTAGTGCTCTCTCGCAGGCATCTAGACCTTTCCGCAGCCTGACATAAGTGACATTTACATTTGCCCTCTATCAGAGAAGGAGAAACAAGGGTCTGGATCCCTCCAGTTTCATAACAGTCTCGCTCACAAGGGTGTCAGAGAGATGACCAGGCCCAAAAACCTCTTATGAAGAACTGCTGAATTACTGCTAAATCTGTGTGCAGGGTACAGGGGTGGGAGTGGGGTGGGGTGGGTCTGGACGAGTCGATTTTCTCCAGTGTCACTGTTACAATACCCTGAATGTCCTTTCACAATAGCAGAATCATCTGCTGCTGTAGCAGCTTGGCTGAATGGACACTGAATTGCACTCAAATAATGTTCATTATATCTTTCCTTGTGCCTCTTTGTCATTGTTTCTTTTCTTTATGTGCACCTTAAAGGATTTTGTACAAAAAAGAAAAAGAAAAGGAAGAAAAGAAAAGGAAAAAAAAAAGGGGGGGGGGGGGGGCGCGTGACAACACTTACTGATGTTGTGCTTATCAGCAGTTGCTCATCCTCTGGGTATTACCATTTCAAAGAAGTGACTGGAGATAAAACAGCAACTGGAGGGAAAACGCTCATACAGTTCAAAACGGAGGCTTAAAGGACAGAGAGAAATCAATAGAGCTCCCCTATGCCAGTCAGAGACATGATCAGGAGTACCAAGCGCCCAAGCCCACAAATAATATTTATGAAGACGTCAGGGCCAAGCAACCATAGGGAGCATGTATAATTCTGATTCATACATCTAAGGAGCAATGATCTTGTAAATACAGGACTTATTCAATAAAAAACACATTTCAGAGCAGTAAGACACATTGTAACATATGATGGGTTGTTGGGATAACAATTGGAATTTGTTTAAATCAATTTATATTCTGAGATATATCAAACATTGTATGCAGTTTGTAGCCTGTCTGAAATCATTCAAGTTTCGTTACCATGGTCAGTGACTGTTTTTATGAAGTTGTCGTTCGATTTATCACTAGTCCTGAAATATGTACACGTGGGGAAATCTAGTTTCACTGGGTAGAGAAGGCTAAATCTATTCTTAAGTAAACATACACTATGTGTACTTTTTGACAAAGGTTTGGGCATTAATAGGGCGTTTATCCCCTCTGCCTTTACCTGTACTCTCTACCTTTACCTTTACTCTTCTGGGAAGACCCTGAAATACATTTTTAGAACATTTGATTGCACTCTGCCACAAGAAGATTAGTGAGACCAAACATTAGTGAGATTCCAAACGCCACTCCGCTCTATTGGGTGGAGCTTCATCACTCCAGAGGCTACAGTTCCTTAGTGACCTCAGGCTCATGTGTGGCGCCTCTAATGCATCCTATTCTACACACAGGCCTTTTTTATGGATATGATACAAGCTGTGCCATCACAACTGAGCAGTGAGTACATGGAGTGCATTTGATTAGTTACTTCCCATCTCTGTATTATACATAATGTCTGTGATAAATACTTTGAAAGAACAACACAAACAACTTCAATAATATTGCAAAGGGAAGTGGTTGCAAAGGAACAGCTGGATTTTGTATTAAATGAACAATTAAAAAACTGTGGTACACAGTACACTCAGCTTTGATTTCTTCATTTGCTCATTAAAAATACGGTTAAAATTAAACAGTTGGGGTCTTAATATAAATATTCAAATATTTATAAAGTTGAGTGACAAAGTAATAAAAATGCAGTCTAGAAAAACCCAAAAGTCTAACTGATCGAGAAAGGCTTGATATTTGTGTCGTTTTGTCAAAAAACGTAATGTATATCACGTAATGTATACCAAGAGGAAATGCTCTTGTTTTAGTTCATTTCACATATGCAAAGTTTTGATCATTTGAATGTCTGTACCTACTATAGACCTACTATATATCTTCAGGTTCACATGTGTTGCCTGTTTCCTCATTTACAAACACTGCTGTTATCATCTCCGTAGGAGGAATGCTTAGATATTCTTGTCGATGCCATTACTGCAAAGCTAGTGCATGACTGCATCCCAAAATGAAGTGGCTGCAGTGGAGTATAAAACACAGCAAGCTGTTATATTCCCCAATAGTAATGCAGGCGTGGAGCGGTAGAAATGAAGTGGTAGAAATGAGAGTGAACTGAAATTAGGTAGCAAGAGCAATCTTTATTTCTCCAGCAGATGGTCTAGAATTATCAGATGAGCTTGCAATAATGAAACAACAATCACTTACTGAAGACATCCTATTGGATTACAAAGACAGACAACCCTCATCTCTAATCTGCCAGCAGAATCACAACCAGACATGTTTCATTTTGGTTATCAATCATGTTAAACCAAAGCCAAGAGAATCTGCTCCACAGCCCAATAAACATCACAGCAGGGGAGAGCTGTGCGCCTGCACCGCTACAGATGAGAGGTCATTATGAACACAGATTTCATTTGTTATACAAAACATACACACATCAGCATTCAGGCAGTGCTCTATGTGCTTTTATGTGCCACCTTAATGAAAGATACACCAATTCTTCAAAAATGTATTCACTTTTACTTGATTAGAGTGGAAGATGTTCAGCTAAGACTCTGCCCAAATCATGGTTAAGTTTATATACAGTCCTAAAAGAACATTGAAAATGTGTGAATTTTACTGAAGTGAGGTACCTTTGAGGTATTCTAGTTGCAGAGAAGTGCATACATGACCATTTTTGTCATTTAGCCCTGTATTCCCCCACTGAGGATTTGAAAGAAATTACTAATTTACCCAAGGCTCAAGCGCACAGTGCCAGTTTTGACCTTTTAGTTGCTCTTTGATTAATGGCCCACAACAACCAGACCAGATTTATGAACACAATAAAGAACTGACGTAATTTTACAGAGAAGTCATCCAATGTATTTACACTGTAGTTCCCTCCTTCATTCCTTAGATGCAGCAGAATGCTATGAAAAATTTTGCAATATGTGAGAAAGAGGTCAAGAAGTGACCAGTACTTTGTGTCCTCCCTGGAGCTTGAGTCTCTCTATGAATACAATGATGGAGAGAATCCTGGCATGCCTTGCATTTTGTTAGTTTCTGTTAATTTTATTTTTCCCATCTACAAATTTTACAAGTTTTTAAAAAGATTCTCAAAGATCCATTTGAAGATGTGTTTGAATTTTGTTTTGCTTCTCTGACCATAAAGGTGTTTTGCCTTTCAATTAACTGAATGAGCCTGAAATATTAGACTTAATATACATTTGGTTAGTGCCTTTTTAGTATAGTGATCCCATAGTGATCTTTGGCACAGTTTTAACAACTGTGCTTAGTAAATATAACTGGTTTACTATGATATTCAGCTCACAGTTTAAGTGTTCTTGTTTTTTTAACTGTGTAAAAGTATGCCTGAACATTGAAGCATTTGGCCTCAGACAGCTGTGGACTCACATTAGAGCAAAGTATGTGCTTCCTATATGCTTTCACACAATACAGATGTAAATGCATTTGAATCAAAACTGACATTAGTCACTTTCACTTCATTCTCATTATTTCATTTCAAATCCAACATTTTAGAACACAGAGCCAAAAACAATGATGTTCTACCACCCAGTTAGATACAGGCCACACAGTACGTTAGGAATACACACAAATGTATTAGATTCCTGTAGCTGCAAAGCAATAGCGCCAGGAGCTTAGGGATGGTAAAGACGCAAAAGAGGGAACTGGTGGTATTCTTTGTCCTTGGACAAGAACCAAGAAACTGCAGGCATTATGCCATTGCCTCATCTTTAGTCATCAAATCAATATGTGCAGAAGGGGAATTCAAATAGCAGAGCATTTCTCAAGCAGGAGGGAGAGCAGTTGGAGGTAAGCTTACAATTCGCAAGAACGGGCAAGGCTTCTAATCTCAGTGAGACTCAAGGTCAGGCAGAATATGTGAGAAGTTGATTATAGTTATGCAAATGGATGTAAAGTAAGTTCTTTTTTCTTTTTTTTTTCTCCAGTGGAAGAATAGTTTATGGTGGACCCTCCCTACGCAAGAAGCTGAAGACAGCAGAAAAGCAATTCTATGTTTTCATCTCACAGTGCGAAAATAGATAAAATGCTACACAACAGTGTTGAGTCAGCATCCCCATGGGGCCTAACCCTAACGCGGTCTTGTGACCTAAAATGAACTGTATACGTTACTAAATAAAGTCTCACTGTACGGGCCAGCAGTGCTCCTCTGCAGTAATACCAGGGTCAGAAGAACAGTACACCGCAGTCCCAGATGAGACACAGGAAAGACAGGTTTCCAGTCAGGTAAAAAAGCAGGGTACACACATTCTTCAGGTGATGAGGGGCCTGTAGACAGAAGCCTTCCAGAAACACTTCATTACCCAGAGACTGCCCTTCATTCACTCCTTGAGCCGGGCCATCCATCACACACAGCATCCTGCAGCTCCATGTTCAACGGCCTATGAAATTGTCCCGTTTAAGGAGGAGCCCGCTAAATAAATATTGCATCACCACAAGACAGCAACCAAGCTATATCAATTTACCCTCATTTTAGCTAAATTAAAACATGTACAGTCCACCCAAAGAACAATATGGATTTCTTTCCCTTTAGTTTTTTCATCCCAAGAGACAAACGGCTTCACTTCAGAAAGTACAAGGTGTTCATTTGAGCTTGCCGTCACATTTGTATGTGTAAGTCTGGGTTCCTATAGAATGTGGCTACTTCTAGTTACGATTCCTTTCCAGAAACCAACCTGACTGATGATCTGAATTCCCAAAGGTACTGCGAGAATGTTACAGGGGTAAGAAAACACAAAGTATTTCCTGGCCTACACAATGTATTGCCTGGTTTAACAGTTTGTTTGTCACAAAATTGCACTTTGTTGTACTAAGTTTGTTAGATATGTGATGCCAACTATATAATACATAAACTAGAAACTGCATCATGATCTTACTAATAACTCACCACATGCTGATTCTTTCAGTGGGCCATGCAAAACAATTGTAAAAAATGAATGAAATTGTCATTTTCAATACGCCATGCAGGCATATTTTTATTCGCAGCCATGGTCGGAAGTCATCAGTTTGGAAGTATGTTGGCAAATCATTGAATTCAGAGCTGCATTGCTTGCCATCATGACTTTAGACTTCAGAAGCATTTTAGTGAAGTTGAAAATGCTTTTGAATGGCTTTTAAAACAAACACATAGCAAGGGATGAATGGCAAATGCACTGGAGTAAAAGACAGGAACCAGCCATGCTTATTTGGCCAATAAACCTATGAGTGCAACCTTTCATGGGAAATTCAAGGATGATGAATAAAGACGAAAAAATGAGTCAAAACAGGCTAAAAAGCACAGGAAAAAGCATATTGTGCTCGTTTACTCAACTGCTCTCACAAACTCCTATGACACGTAACAGAAGGCAAGTAGTACACTAGGTTCTTTTCACTTCTATTTGCTTTTCATTTATGGGAAACGGCATGTTCCCTTAAATTGTGTTTCGAATAAGGGGAGTTATAATCTCCCCCAGTACATGAAGATTAGAAGACTGTATGCAGAGGATTATCAGCGCCATTACCATCATCATGCTGCACCTTCATGTAAAGAGCATGACCTGTGAATGCACACAGAGATACTGCTGTGTACTGTATCAATGGGATTGTCTATGGTGATGTAGAAGTGGCTGTAAATTTACACCACAATGCGCTAAATTTGGCAGAACACTATAAATAAAAATGTGAAATGTAGCAGCATCTGGTGAGGGAACACAGAACGTCTTAAGCCTGATTTAACAGCCAGTCTGTCCGCAGCAGTTTAGTTGCAACACACACACCACACACACCACACACACACACATACACAAACATATATCTGTGCGTGTGTTTGCATGTAAGTTAGTTTGGGTTGATTACTGGCCACACCTGCCCATGGACATTTCCACCCCAATGGCCTTCTGTCCCTAAAGAGACACAATCCAGTGGGTTCACACACACACACTTGCACACACACACACACACACACATACATACACACACTCCGTCTGTGCAATGACAGTTCTTCCCTTTCTGTCCAGGAATTACACAGGATTTAATGTAATTAAAGCAATGACAAGGGCAAACTTTCCGCTTATTACTCTCTGCCAGCCCCTGGAGAAAGACAGCGTTCACATGGTGTTTGTCCAATCTCTAATGACAACACCCTATCCCGTCTAAATCCTGTAATTTCAGTGCACTCCATGGAGCTAGGGAACAATGTGTTTGTGTCTGGCCATGAAAGAAGCATGTACTGAGCATAAAGTTGTTTGATGAATAGCATTTAAAAATGTGTTCTCTTCCTCAGAGTGTGTTCGCTTTAATCTTACTGTGAAGAAAAATTAGCAATTCTAGACATAATACTAACCAAAGGTCAAGCTTTTCCTCCACATTAGGGAAAAGCTATACACTAATCTGAGATTTTCTCTAGAATATATAATTCCGTAGCGTAATCTGAGGCTATAAAATAATTTCAGGAATGATGGCACACAATAAACATCAGGAAGTCCATGTATGCTATATAACCCTAATAGAGGGGTAATCAATCTTTACATTATTTACTGAAATACACTGTATGGCCAAAATTACATGTACACCTGACAATCAAAGTTATATGAGCTTATTGGTCATCCCTTTCCTGTTGGCACTATGCATTCCATCAGGTAGCATTCCCAGATTAATCAGTCGGACCACCAAACAGGGAAGCATTTCGGAGAACACATTTTTGTAGTTCCAGTCCAGTGGCAGCATGTTTTAAACCACTCCAGCCAAAAACTGACATTGCCCATTGTGATCTTTGGCTTCTATACAGCTGCTCAGCCTAGGAAACCCATTTCATAAAGCTCCTCACACACAGTTCGTGTGCTAATGTTACTTCCAGACACGGCTTGGAACTCTGTAGTGACTGATGCAACAGAAGATACCCACTACAGTCTTCAGCACTCGACAGCCCTGCTCTGTGAGTTTGGGTTGTCTACAGCTGTCTACAGGATGAGCTGTCACTGCTCCTAGACACTTTCTTTTCACAATACTAGCACCAACCATTTCTAGGGGCACATCCAACAGGGCAGAAATTTCACAAACTGAAAGCTGCCATTCTATGACCGCGCCGCATTTAAAGTCACTGAGCTCTACCACAGCTCAGTAATTGATAGTGTCCGCTTACATTTGGCCATGTAGTGTACCGTGCATTTTTACAGTGTACAAAAATGTTAATAGTGTAATTGAAACCATTAAAAATAATTAAATGACTAAAACGGCCTAGCAGCATTTTATGAAGATTGGAAAGGTCTATGAATATGCACAATTATGCAAATGCCTTTCAACCCAAACATTAACATTAGTTATGTGAATATTCTGTAGCTAAGTCCTCTAGAGTAGTTGTCCTCTAATTTACATATTTTATTGTACATGATAGGGCCACGCCTATGTTATGTTTAACAATGACAAATGATGCTTCTACATATCGCTCCACCAGTCATTTTATCCAGATGTGAAAGTCTGGAAAATGTGAATTGGTGCTGCAGTTACAAATGTGATCCAAATACATACACTAATAAGTGAATTCAGTTTAAAATGCCCCCATTACTGGCTCTGACGTTCAGTCAACCGCACACAGCATGTATAATCCCCACAGAAAAGCACTAGAATGGGATGCACTAGAGCAGTGTTTCTCAAACTTCTTTGTCCTGAGGCACCGTCATGTTATTATTATTATTATTATTAGGCCTTATGTCTAGATAAGAACAATAAACAAGACCTAACAAGAGTCCTTTGGCTGAGTTTGAGATTGTCAAATGACCTGTAAATATATGGATATGTATTAATTAGACAATTATGATGATGATGATGACGATGATGATGATTATTATTATTATTATTATTATTATTGTTATTATTATTATTTGCCTATGCCTTTATATAAGAACCAAGAAACCTAGGTTATATGTTTTTACTTTTGAACATAAGGCACTGACAAACGGTGCCCCAATACCAAACATACACTTTTATGATAAACATATAGGCTGTCCAGAGACATAGAACCTGAAACTGAGAAAACCTAGAGAAAGGGAGCATCTATCTGAGAGCACCGAACGTGCCTGTTTCTGTAAGGTGTTGACTGTTCTGACCGCTGAATTCTGACTGCTGCAGAAGCAGCAGTGACTTTGCCGTGGACCAGCACCAGTCCGCAGCCCATAGTTTGAGAAACCAGACACGAGAGCACCTGCACATAAGCCTGTCATCATGTCCAATGCCAACTGTCAGCTAGATGGGTATAAAAATGCATGCATTGGGCTGTGAGGCAATGAAACTGTGTTCTCTAGAGTGATGGAGCTCAGTCTAGAAGCACTGTGATGAGATGGAGTGGCATTTGTGATCCAAAATTAATCACCCAAAATCAGTACCTGACCTCACTAATGTTATTGTAGCTTATTGCAATCAAATCCTCACAGCAATGCTCCAACCTCAAGTGTAAAGCCTCCAAAGAGCAAAGGTTGCTACTGCACCAAAGGGTGGACAAACTATCTATTAATACCCTTGATTTCAGAAGACGCTTTGGATGAGTGGGTGTGTGCCAGCCTTTGGAGACACAGAGTACAAGTATATATATGTAACAAGCCATGCAAGAGGTGCTAATAATTTAAAAAGCCCATATTGGAATCAAGCACACATCTAGAAATCTTTGTCATAAAATTATTCTTTCATTCTTTAAGTTCTTTTATCTTGAAACAAATAAAATTAGCTGCCGAAGGACATTTAAACAAACTGAAAGACTTAAAACAAGTAAAAACATCTGACTAATCTTATATTATTCTGATAATAATAAGAAAATGCATATATTAATGAGATTTAGATGATTTCACCTGCCAAGATGACACTTTTTTGCGTGGGGGAACTGGACCTTTTGTAACATAATTCTATAACTTCTACTGTGTCAGTAAAATGAGAAAGTCACTGAGCACAGTGTTCACAAATTCACAGCCTAGCAGACGAGGCCAGAATCAGGCAGTGTCCATTTTCCCTGCAGCGTTTTGGCGAAGGGAAAAAGGAATCAGAGTGTATACCCTGCGCCTTCCCCAGGCATTCCATCACACCTCGGCCCCCCTCGTCCTCAGCAGCAGAACCAATCACTGAGCAAATGTTTGTTTTATGTTAATGGCAGCCAGATGCTCCAGTCCGGCACCTTTTGAAACGATCACACATCTCATTTGCTGGATAATATAAGAGGCAAAAGTGAACGCTGAAGAGAACTGGTGCTGTTGTCAGAAACCCGAGTCCAAGCTTGTATGTGTAGCTGATCTTCACATATTGGTGAACATGGAGAGCAAAGTGACATCACGGCAACACACAGATGTCAAAATTTGAGGAATACATTTCTGAACACGGTCAAATGTCAACAACCCCATGACTGTCCTTTTAAAACAGAGCACAGTGCCCTGCCATGTTGCAGTTTTGTAAATCCTTCCTACACAGCAAGAATCAGATTTCAGTGATTTTTCAATATGCAAGAGCTTTATTAGGAATCTGAAAACCTAGAATCCAGGGCTACTCATCAAGCAAGATTTATGAGAAATGCTTAAACCAGGGTCTGACTTGTGCAGTGCAATCTACAATCTTATCAATGCCAGAAAAACAACAGAGCTACTTGCTTTAAGCTGTAAATGAATGCTGAGAGCACAGATCAGATTCAGAACAAAAGCATGAACATATTTTCTTATCTCCAATTGCTCATCAGACAATGAAATATGCCTCTCGGAGCAGATGTTTCTGCTCTGATAGAACTACACATCTCTACAGCTTCTGCAGAACACAAAAATACTGCAGGGATGACTTCTCCAAATCCTCTAAAGCTATAATCAACAACTAAGAGGAAATATAAAAATCAGGTAATATAACATGACCATTCAGTCAACCGTATCTTGGCCCCTGAGACCCTTGTAGCATGTCAAAATGTCAAAATGACACGGCAGCAGGTGCTTTTCAGGGCTAGTAAAAAGAGTGCCTGTGCACCGCTCTGCCCTGATGTTACCCCTTGCCCCGAGAGATACAGTGAAGCATCCTTGCGCTCAATTTCTTGCTCAGCATCCACCATGTACTGTGCACAGGAGTTTTCCATGGTATGGCAGCTAGGTCACAGGAACAACGACAAAGCATTAGCCTCCTGACTCAAGGCTATTGCAATGATTCAGTGAAAGGTCAGTAATTAGTACCCTGCTACAACATCTACTGATGAACATTTAGCTTCAGCTAAAAGAAAACAAAACAATTTTTTAAGTAGAAGAATTACTATATGCTTAGCACAACACTAATTAAGGGAATTCTATATGGCCAAAATATAAGCAGTAGGCCTGAGCCTGTAACAGAAGCCTCTTATCACATAACCATGGTAAAAAGTTTTCAGGGGGTCCTAACATCGCAGTAGACATAGGAGCAAACACAGTGACAGTGAGTGAGTTAAACTTAATCTCTTCCATATAAAACAACATAAACGCACAGTTCAGAGAAAGTGTACTGTCACAAAGATTACTCTCCAGTGTAGTGGTTTCTGTAGGCACTTAGAAATTACCTGTAAAGCATTTTTTTACATTATCTGAAAACAACAGATGTTCTTTGCATGCCCTTTGAAGCTCCGGATGAAATATAACCATTACACTTAAGAATACTTTACCTTTTCCCATAGAATTTCAAACCCAGATTCATAGTGAGTTGATAATACATCTCTATAAAATGTCCTCTTAATAAAGTTTATTTATTTAATAAACACAAAAAAACAGTAACACTTTATATTGACACATATTACTAGAAAAAAACAACAAATGTGTTTATCAAACGTTTTTGCCTTCATTGATGCAACAGCAAAGCTTTGTGGAGCAGTGTAGGTTCGTGAACATGAGCATGCTCACATGCACCACCTACCAGCACCTGGGTACCAGCGAGCTGAGGCTGCTCGTGCCCGCAGTGCTGGAAGCCATCTGCATGCTGGGCTTTTCTGCCAATGCCAGGACCATTGGGGTCCAGATGAGCACTGTGTTCATAGCCAAACTGTCACTGATCAGTGTGAGCCTCCTCAACGTCCTGCTGATCAACGGGCTGCTCTTGGCCTTGCCATTCAAGGCTGCTGCTTACACTTGCACCGGCTGGATACTGGGCTTGTTGGGAGCCATTCATTATATTTGTTGATGGGGGAGAAATGAAATTCACCAATATTTCCAAAGTGGTGGAGACAAAATACGCCTCAAAAAAAGCACCTTGCCATCCCCAGAGTAAATGGCGGCAATAAACAGAATTAGACCCTGCACTGACTGTACTGAGTAGTGGTAACGATTGCATTGGATTTACTTGCTACAGTGCTTTAAGTGAGATTAAAAAATAGCCAGGGCAAGGTTAGTTAATGCCCAGCTTTGTGTACTTGTAGAGTTAACAGCATACTGTGCTATCACTTTCTCCCACATTTGTAACTATCACTGTTAAGTTAATCGGGGTCTTTATAAAGGCGAGCTTCAAAGGCCTTATGTTTTGTCCCAGAACAATAAGCACACAGTCTCAGAATGCATTACATTTTCACAAAGGCTGAGCTTTTCATGAAACTTTACATTAAGGAGCCTTTGAGAGCAAAAAGAATACATGGTAAGGGCACAGACCAATACAAAGGTATCTGTGCTCTGTATGTTAGCCTGACAAGATGCATTTGTTCCCTAGTGAGCCATAAGCACCAGATATATCTGTATGCATTACACAAGGTCTATAGGGATGTGTCAGACTTAAGGAGGTCAATGGCTAGAGCCGAGCACAAAATGTTATGGATAAGAAAAGGAAATTAGTATTCCATACATGGGTCTGCAGACTCTCACTGTGGAAATCTTTTTCAAGGCTGCCTGCATGTTCTATCCTATATTCATCCAGGCACAATCAAGACACTGTAAAATCAGGGCAAATAACAAGACCTCTAACACTCTCAGATATTACAGCCATTTCATGCTTCATTGATATTTTCATAGAGGGTTGCAATATTCCTGAATCATGAATTACAGTAACAGAACACCATTAAACACCAATACAAAATAGCTGGGCCAGTGTGTACATGAACCACATGATGGCAAAGGCCTTTATCTACCATCGCATACATGCTGATGAATAACTGCAAAAGCTGTTCAGGTCATATTGTACTTCATAGGCGCTAATAAATGAAATTAAATTCAACACTCTTCCTTCTCTCTCTTTCTCTTACTGAAATGCCTTCCTCCTTTTTTACCTTACAGTACCACTTGAGCTCCAGTGCTCTATGGGTGGTATGGCCTGAGGCAAATCACAGCTTCTCAAGGTAAAGCTTTCCACAACCGGAATAATCAATTTTAAAGGACAACACACTATATTGCGAGTTGCATCCTGTCCAATAAATAAGCTCAGATTGGTCTGGACAAAAACTCGTAAAAATATAAAGGTTCCTAAATGGCTCTTTGGCTTAGAGATTCAGTTCTGAAACCGTTTATATTAAAACAGAACATTATGTGGAGGTTCTCTGAACTTTAAATAGATTCTTCAGTCTCATTCTGCTGATTTAGTTGTTTCGCCCAATTTCCTGCCCAATACCACCTACCAGCTTGGACTCACCCTCACAAAAATGATTCTTTAAAGTACAGTTTATGGAAAGGTTCTTCAGGGAAGTAAAAATGGTCCTTCTGTTGCATTGAACTGAGTTTTTAAGGGTCTCAGCCAGAGCAGCTTGTGTTTAAACCTTTATGCCAGCACAAATTTAAAGCAGATTTCTGTCCAAAAAAGACTAAATCTGACACCCATCTATGCATTCATGCTAAATCCTGTATGCACATTTGGCTATCACATTCTTAAAAGGTGTCAAAAACATTTATTTAAAATGGACCATTTTTTCTCCCCAAAAGAATCTTGCACTGAATGATGTAGGTGACTATTTTTGGTAAATGAAATGTGTGAGTATCTCTTTAGTTTAAAGACCCTCCTTATCATTATCAGTTTTTTTTTCCTAAAACCATACATCTAAACCAAGAACCATTTTTTAGGAAGACTGAGTTACATATAAACAGTATTAACACTAATACGGAAAGAGTTAAGGCTGTTTCAGATATGGAATAGTGTGTTTCATCACAAAACACATTCCTCTAAGCCTAGTGTGGAGCTTTGTTGTGCCCCTGGTTCTCTCTTGCATGTCTTTCTGGATCTCTCCCGTGGCTGTGCTGTGTGTAGCCCTGTGGATCGGCTCGGTGCCGTAGCGCCCCTGCCCAGGCGAGTAGATGGGTTCTGCCATCTTTGTGCTCCTTTGAGAGAGGATAAAGGGATAAAGAGCTTCTGCTCTGGGACTGATTACTTACAGCTGCCTTGTAAAACCCAATATAAATATACTACAATCACCACTGCTTTCCTTGCTTTGTTGTAACGTGTATGTGTGTTGTGTGCAAAGTGTAACTAGGAATGACAGAGAAATCTATGCTCTGATCCATATACCGAAGGCCATCATACATCATATAGGCTAATAGAAACTAATATTTCATTTCTGGAGTTGTTATAATACACAAAAATGAGGCCTGAAAGAAACATAAAGACTCCTACATAGACATATTGAAGCTCTACAAAGAGATCTTCAATGTATGATGTCCTATGCAATATAAATCAAAACAGCAGCAGAAAGCTCTGTAGCTCCCTGGGTGTTACAGAGAGTTCTGCAGAAAGAAAAAAATGTGTAAAATTGTGTAAAAGGCTCCGCAACTGGCTGATTTCCCAGTGGTAGGTGAGGATGGCAGCATGCATCTCTCCTCTACCGTTAAGAAAAATAGTAACTGTTAGCTTCATCGAGTCAGTTGCTGAATGTTCTCCTCTGAGTAGGTTGAGGCTCTCAAAAATGCTATACATATATATGGTGAAAAAGCAACATCAGCTCAGGAGAGGGCTGCATATAAAGCTTCCCAAATGAAAACGAAAAATATATTGGAATATATATCAAATATATTGGAAACCAAAAATACTGCAATGAAACTGGTTGAGAGCTTTCTTGTATCATTACATAATGCTTCCTGCTGAGGTAAAAAAATGCTCTAGTTTTGACACATCCAGCTGATGATGATTTGTCAGACACTGCGAGGGAAAATTATTAGAACAGCTACATCAGGACACAAAGGCATTATGGGCAAATCCCAGGCAGAATAACTGACTCGAGCAATCTGTGTAATAGTCTGCAATCTGATTTATACCGCACAAGAGTCAAAATGTAAAACACTGAATAAACGCATTCAGATATGAATCCATTTATTTTGTGACGCACGTCTCATTATTATAACTTGATTATTTATCATACCTTGTGACCTTTACTGCAGCACACAATAATGGCAACAGGGCGATGGTTTGAAGCTTGTAGGTCCAAATTAGTCGGAGTGACAATCTGTTTTAATGAGCCAACTTTTACACAATCTTTATCACCTGTGTAATTTGCACTTGGCTTTATGTCAATAATTAGCCTATATAAACCTCTGGCACACATTTCCCCAAGATATCTAATTTCCCAAGCCCCACATAAACAAAGCAATAGTGATAAATTCTCCCGGAGAAGTGCACCAAACCTTTAAACGAGCCCCAAAAAGCTCTTTCACCTCTCTGAACACTGAATGATGCTTGTTATTTACTAGCACATTCCAAATTCCAAATAAACCCTTCAAAAAACAACCTTCTAGGTAAGTATCAGGCCAGGTTTCGATAAACTGATAAAAGTAGCCCAGGGCTGAGGGGAAGATGTGTGTGTGTGTGGCTGAGGGGGTTCTGTAGCCTTCAACATGCTGAAGTCAGTCTTCACTAATCTGTCCTGAATGGCCAAACACACACTGAGGCCAAAAGGCAAATACCAGTGAAGGAATATTGACGAACAGCGTCATCCATATTCCCGCTCAGTTTCCCGAGCTCACTTGGGGCAATCGACTGTTTCACTGGGGCCTGCCATTACACTCCGATTCCTGTATCCTTGAAGGGGCCCAGTTCAAACGCAGCAAGATAAACTCTTACAAATTACTGCCATCTTCAGGTGCAAGCGGAAACCAAGCACATCCAGGTAAGGAAAGCCAAGCTCCACTCTGGGCTTTCTTACAGTAAATGTGACTGAAGTAAAGGGGTGTGATGAAAATGACATAGTTTTTTTGTCTGACAGTCCCATCAGTATGCAATACTAACAACAGTAGTTATAATACACGTAATAACATGCAGGTTTCCACCACTAAACATGTTATTGTTCCCAGTTGATTGAACGGCTTATATGTTTACTGCACTTGTAGTAACTGAAATAAAGTATTTAGTAACATATAGAATGAAGCAGTTACTAATATACTAATATAAGTCTTACTGATATAAGTCTTGCATTAGAGATCTGATGCTGGACTGTGGTGCTTTGCATGTTGACACTGCCACATCAGTGATGGGTTTCTGCTGCCCTACCTGTCCACAATGAGCAAGGAGGTGGATGACGGTGTCACGAGCCATGTGCACGTGGGAGGGGGGTATTTGTGCTCAACACCTGGCTGGACGGGCCGAGGGGGAGGCGGGGGCACTGAATATTGAAGAGGAGTATGAATATATCTGAATTGTGATGAGGGTCCTGTCCCGTTCACTTTGCCTCAGAAATGTCAGTGGCGCACGAGTTGTTCAACAATGCGTCCATGCAAATAACACGCTGGATATGAGTGCGCAGTGCTGGGACACCCCCATACACACACACACAAGAAAGGCACAAGCATGTCACATACCTCGGTGTCGTAGATCTTGGTGATGAGGGAGAAGGCGTAGCGGCCGGACTCTCGGATGTGGCGGATGGCGAGCTGCACGGCCGGCTCGATGCCCTGGCTGATGCTACTCATGAGGGCAGACTCGTTCATGGGCATCAGAACCATAATGGGCACATCCGTGGCTGACCACGCTGCGTCCACTCCGTGGCCGGAGTAGTCGTTGCACACCTTGGCCGTGGCCACGGACGCCAGGAGCAGGCAGCTGGAGGCGAGGAGCAGGGACGGAGCCATGCCGGGGGAGGGAGGGGGAGAGGGGGGGTGAGCTCGAGAGCTGCGCCGGGCTCAGCGCGCGGGCATTGCGGTGGTCTAAGAGAAACAGGCGCGTTTGAGGAGATGCGTGTAGGCGCGCGCTAGTGGCGACGGAGAGGGCACGGGCGCTGTAATTCCACGAGAGAATGGAGAGAACGACGAGGAGGACGAGGAGGAGAAGAGAGAGAGGAGAAGAGGATAGGAGAGGAGGGGAAGGGATGGAGGGGTAGGGGGGTCTCTCAATTGGCGTGGCTTCCCCCTAAGCGTGCCATGCCGGTGCTCCTCTGGTCCTGTGTGTGTGTATGTGTGTGTGTGTGTGTGTTTTTTTTCCGAAGACGCAGAGCGCGAGAGTCTCCCCGAGCTGTGCTGAAGGAAGGATGCGAAGGTCCAGTCCGGAATCCCCTCTCGCGTCGGGGCTGGGAGCGTGTGTACCAGGCAGAAGGAGAGAAAAAACAAAAAGAAGAAGTCGTGCCGTGGAGTCCCGAAGCAAAATTCCGTGTAAAAAAATCAAAACTAATAAAACGGAGTAAAGACGAGGAGAAGAGGAGAGCGGCCTGCACGAGCCGCTGCTGCTGCTGCTGCGGAGAGCGCGCGCCTGAGTGAGAGACTCAGAAAAACACGAAAGGAGGAGGGGGGGAGAGAGAGAGAGAGAGAGAGAGGGAGAGAGAGAGAGAGAGAGAGAGAGAGAGAGAGGGAGAGGGAGAGAGAGAGGTACTGACTGACAGAGAGGGGAGAGTGAGAGAGAGGGAGAGAGATACTGACTGACTGAAAGGGAGAGAGATACTGATTGACTGACTGAGGGAGAGAGAGAAATGGAGAGGGGGAGAGAGAGGAAGAGAGAGGGAGAGAGAGGAAGAGAGAGGGAGAGAGACAGAGAGGGGAGAGGGAGAGAGACAGAGAGCGAGGGAGAGAGATACTGACTGACTGAGAGGGAGAGAGATACTGATTGACTGACTGAGGGAGAGAGAGAAATGGAGAGGGGGAGAGAGAGGGAGAGAGAGGAAGAGAGAGATACTGACTGACTGAGGGGTAGAAAAAAGGAGAGAGGGAGGGAGAGAGAGATACTGACTGACAGAGAGGGAGAGAGACAGAAGAAAGGGAGAGACAGGGAGAGTGGGAGAAGGAGAGAGAGTAAGGGATGACTGACTGAGTGAGAGGGGG
>JBBPCY010000142.1:15351649-15368131 GCA_037974405.1 Brachyalestes nurse | reverse complement strand
GCAGCAGCCAATCAGCAGCAAGGAGAAATAAATAACGTTCTCGGATTGGCTACTTTCAAACCTCCCGCCTCTGAGTTGACTTGACTTACTACAGCATTAGGGGTGGGAGACAAAATTTCCTCCCGGATTAATAAAGTTTTCTGATCCTGGATCTGACTGTGATTTATTTACAGTGGATACAGAACTAGGATCACAGCACCTGCAGAACTAGGATCACAGCAGTGCTAGCCCAAGTAAAAAACTTCCAAATCTATTGCAGGTAACCAATGCAGTTCTTTCAAACAGGGGTGATGTGATGTGAGCTCTGTTCCATGTGTTGTTCAGGCCCTGTGCTCCTGTATTCTGTACAGGCTGTTCTTTATCTATGTATTTGGTTGTACTGTTTTCTTAGGTAGACCAGTAAAAACAGTATTATAATGAGTTCCGCTTGTAACAAATGCATGTACAAGCATCGCTTTGGGACAGAGAAGGCAGCAGTATCATTCTCAAATGAAAAAAGACACTTCAGTGACTGCGTTTCCAGAACAGAGCTGGGAGTCAGACTGCTCCTGAGTTCTCCGCTCTGCCGTCTAACCCCTTTTGAGTCTCTGTTTACTAGCGCGCTTTCTAAGCTTGAGCATCTTTATTAGTCTAATATTCTTGCATCCGCCTGGCATTTGCATTGCATCGTTTATTGTTCTCCCTGTGTCACCATCAGTTATCTATTAGTTTATCGTTTATCCAAGAACTAAGCATCGTTTAAGCTTGCTTAGGCCTCCTCGCCATGCTTTCCTTTGTTATGTGTTTATTCCTTACTTACTAGCTTTATTCATTACTATGGATAAGAAAATACAGTTTCTGAAGTAAAATACAGTTTCTTTAAGTAAAACGTATTTATCTCAGTTATATAGATGTTTACAGTCAGATGAGACGGTGCGGCTCCAGATTTTGCAGAGCACAAAAAGAGACACTTATTGATATAAATAAAACTATAAATATGAACTCTAGACTAGAAGTTAAAAGTGCAGTCATTAAAAGTCATTTTTAACAACCAAAAATTGTGCAAATGTTATCAGCAGTCAGAAGGAAAGCACAATACTGGAATGTAACTGTGTGCTTTACTGTGCAAATGATCAGCAGTAGTTCAATAGAAATCTACAGTCGATCTAAACACAGAAACTCATACAAAGGTAACACGGATGTGTTTTCTGCATGTAGCTGCTTCATACAAAGTGAGGTGTAAAATGCAAAGGTGGAAAGTTGAGTCAGTTCACAGTTCAGGTGTGTGTGTGTGTGTGTAGCAACCCCCAACGCGGATCATCCATGCGTATTTTATCCTCCTCATATATTTTTTTTTTTACTTCGTCCTTGTTTTCTTAAATTATTAAGAAAAATATCATTTACTAATTTTGTAACATACATTTTAATGTAAATTCAGCCTACAAAAAAATAGACATATAAAAATATATACATATACATATAAAAAAAATACTGTTCTCAGAGGCGGGAGGTTTGAAAGTAGCCAATCCAAGAACATTATTCATTTCTTCTTGCTGCTGATTGGCTTAAAGCCCTGTATTTTTATTACTGTTAATTAAATTAATTTGTTACTGTATTTACCTGCTTATACCAAAGAAAACGCCCGTGCATGAGTTATAGTCCAGTCTATACAGGGGTAACATCAGTATTTAACTGTACTGTATGAATACGGGTTTACCTTTAGACTTTTATTCAGTGTCATATGAGGAAATGCATCATAAAGCATCTGCCAGGCAACTGCCAGGCGTTTTGTTGACACATGATAAGTATAAGATATTTTGATTATCTGAGCTCTGATAAGTTGGAACAGAGGAATGAGCACTGATGTACGTCACTCTGGACAAGAGTGTCTGCTAAATGCGGTAAATGCAAATGTAAATGTTGATAAACAGTAGTGCCACATTACTATGACTAATGTGTTTATATAATGAGTACAATGGTCAAACGCCTGATACCATGACAGTACTAGTGTGATTCAAGTCACCCTGTCATTTTAAACTAGAGACAATCAGATCTGCCTGCAACTTTAGGCACTTTTGGCCACCACTCACTGTTTCTCCAGGATTATCATTCAGTAACTGCTGTGACGGCAGAAACTCAAGAACTCCTAATTACAGTAATCCCCCAGTTTTCCGTGGTTCAGCAGTCGCAGATGCAGTGGCGTTTTTTTCTGAGAACCGAACTCTCCACAATAACGCGGAAACTACAAAATATCCTCCAACTTTTTTGTGGCAACATACATATATATTTTAGCATTTCAGAGCAAAATTATCAAGAAAAATATAATTTACTAATTTTGTAACAAATATGAATGTAAATACAGCTACATATCCATATAAAATATAAGTCTTAGTATTTTAGTGTTTTAAACATTTGTTCCCCAATTTTCTAGTTTACTCAGTTTATTTAGTATTAGTAAGCTGTGCCCTGTCTAAACATGTGGGTAGAGAGAGTTATTTCAGCGTTTCTTTTGTGTAGGAGCCTTTGTTTTGGCTCGCTGCATGCTGCTAATGCTAACGGTTTTTAAGCATTTTCCTCTGGGTTTCAATAAAGTTTTCTGATTATTTATTTCTCCTTGCTGCTGCCTTTTGAAGCGGCTGTGGCACTCCAGGCCAGAATCTCCCCCGTGGATCATCTCAGTGTTTCTCTTGTTTAAAACCCTTTATTTCTATTACAGTAAATTAAATTAAATGAGGTGTATATGGGTTAAACTGAGTTTAAAATGAAATTAAGTGTTCTGGGAGCATATTTGGAGGCATATTTAGGGTTTACACTATAAAAATAGCCATTTTTAGGCAACGCGATGTTTCCACTATACGCGGGTGCTCTTGGAACGTAACCCCCGCGAAAAGCAGAGGATTACTGTACTCCCATTACTTTCTGTTTTAAACATTGATATTCTCTTGTGCCTGCACCGTAACTATTTGTGATTTTGTGCAAGATATGGAATGGAATGGTAAGCACTGCTATCCCAAATATCTAATTTAAGAGGCAACAACAAAAAATCTCATGGATCAGTAATAATGTAAAACTTGAGGGGTCTGAGAACAGATAACATACTTCATTTATTTCATGTATTTAAATACACAGTCATCTATATCTGCAGTGGACTGTTTTTGGACCACCTCAAGCCTTGCAGTCTCAGGCTCTCAGGGGCCCACAGAGGTCAAAGCACCTCTGAGCTCTGGCCCCAATGCCCCAGTCAGTAATCCATCCCTGATCCTGTGTCTATGCTTAGTTTTGGTATATTACTTCTTATATCTTGTTTTATTATTTATTATTTTTTACCAATTGATTAATTTCCCTCATTATTCGATTTAAACCATTCATTTTTGCTAATTTTCAGAATCTTTTTTAATGTGCCACTACCATTTTGCATTTAGCGAGTGTAAGCTGTGGCCGTAAGAAAAACAGGCTACAGAGGCCCAGCAAGGAGCAGAGCTTACAGGTGAAAAGAAAGCAATCTTCCTACCCATGATACACAGACACACACACACCTACACGCTTGTCTGACATGTCTCTGTTTAATAGAGATTAATAGGACAGCCCAAGGATATCCTTCAGTGCGTCTCTGACAATGCATTCCTGCTGGATGCAGACGGAATTTTGAATGTCAAATATTCAAAACAGCGTGAATGAAAAATAAAACCTTAAAAAAATGGCCATGTCTCGCAACACTCTGTCTAGTCATTTAATAAGGGAATTGTGTCACAAAATGGTGACATGTTTTCTATGAATGATAATCCCATTTGATCCTACAGAAATATTCGTTCAGGCGCAAAATTTACAGCATGTTATTTGTAAAAGAGGAAGCTCCTTTTAAAAGGGTTGAGGATACCAGAGGCAAACATTCTTAGCATGCTCAAGAGATCCTTAGCATTCCTAGTGATCTGAATCACCGCCCCAACATAGTGATGCTATTTAAAATGCCCTGGAAGCCGCAATAAGAGTTATGCCAGGGGCACAGTGATAAATTGCCTCAGATCCATAACGGCAAGGTCACTGGTTCAACCCTCCTGAGGATACATAAAAGAAATAAGATTAAAAGACAGAGGGCTGCAAGTTCTAATGTCTCTGGCTGTCCATTTACCGCACCCTTCAATAAGGCCAACTTGTAGTTGAAAGATTAAATGACATAAAAGTTCACACTTGAAGGTTTAGGAGGGACCATTTAGCACCAAATCAATTTACTTTTTCTTGGCAGAACCTCACTAAAGAGGGATTTTTTAGATTATTCTGAAAATAGTTTGTTTTACTGCTGTGTTTTTAAATGTTTGCCAGTATCACCCGCTGTGGCAAACAAAAACATTCCAATGGATAAATGTCACCGGTCTTCTGAAAGACAAGGCCATGAAATAGTCAAATTACAAATATTGGTACATACACACTACATGCAAGCTAACAACCCTGCACACTGAATTAACATTACAAGATCAGCAAGCCTACAAGACTACCCCACACAAACCCTGTGTGGCAGTTAAAAGGCTTTGGCAGTAGTAGTCAACAATTTAGAGCAGCGAGTTCTGTTTTATAATAGTGTTGAAATATAGTAAATATAGTACCAGCATTATTTTTATGTGACATCATGGTATATCTGCACCTGCCTTGTATTTTATGAGCTCCACTTACCATTCAAGTGCACTTTGTAGTTTATAGTTGTAGACTGTAGTCCATCTCTTTCTCTGCATCATTTATTAGCCCCCTTTACCCCATTTATCAATGGCTGAGACCCCCACAGGACCAACAGTAAACAGGTATAATTTAGATGGTGAATCATTCTCAGCACAGCAGTGCCACTGACTTTCTAGTGGAATGTCAGTGTGTTTGTGTGTGTGTTTGTGGGAGGGAGTCGATCACACACAGCAGAAACTGACCACTGATAAACGGCCACAGGACAAATTATGAAACTTTGTATCTGCAGAACTGAACCAACGAGATGGGCATGTGTGGTAAAGTGGCCAGGACTGCTGTGTATGACACACCATGCAACATATACACTGCCATATCACCACCATATCAAGGGATCATTCTTAACACAGATCAGTCTCAGTAGTGGCATGTCAGTGTGTGTGTGTGTGTGTGTGTGTGTGTGTGCTACACAGTGAATCACACACAGCAGTTCATCTGTGTATGCAGCTTTTTCTCTACTTAACAACTTCATAACTCGGAGCACCCAGAGACCTCCATAAAAAGAAAAAAGATGCAAACAAATGGAACGTGTAGTTCTTTAAAGAACCAGTTTTGTGTGAGATTAATGTATTTAGACAGACTTTAAAAAGTGTAATCCCTTAACCTCAGCCTTATTGAATCTAAGGCTTGTTACTCAGCATTGACCATAGTGCAAATGGGCAAAATTTTCCTTAAGACATGTAAGTGTGTTATAAAGGTTTCGGCATGCTGGCCCACATAATGTAAAGCTTCTTCATCAAAGGAACCTTTTTTTTGTTAATAAAGGTAAGTGTGATGTAAATTCACAAAGCACTCTTCCACTTTTTCGCCATTTTAACTGTCTGATTGTGTGTGATTAGTACCATCTGTTTTCCCGGCGACAGCAGCTAACTATCCAGGCTGAGCAAGATTCAGTTGTGCACTTCATAACACAGCCTTGGCGTGCAGTTTGGGGATTAGATCACATTAACAAAGTGTCTCTTTACAGGTTTATTAGGCCTCTCTTCAACAGCACACATTATTTTATTCAATGATCATGCATACAGAGACATGAACAAGGCTTCCAGAATATAAATGTTAGCTTACGGACAAAAGGCAGTGCTTGCAAAAGATTTCCTTTACCGATCTTGGTGCTGCTTCAGTAAAGGCAAACACACTATGATGATAAAGAAAGTGAAGTTTTATGAGAACAAACAAACACAGTGTGAGAAATGCAAATCTTTAGCAGTCAGACAGGCCACCAGACAGTCAATATACACTCAAGGCTTGGAGAAGAATATGAGGCACACAATGACCTGAAGAAGTACAATTGTAGTGGCTTTGTTACCACACAGCACTGTGGAGTGTATCTTATGTGCAGCAAGACAGCATCACGCCTGTTTACTTCAGACGTACTTGTGATTTATGATGGGTGTTCAGAGCATTCTCTAGAATAATTGGCTTCCGAATCAGAAGTTGCCAACTTCACAGTTAAATGCATACCAACAATTTATGAGTGATCCTTATGGCAGCTATAGTACTTTCTGCGCTATAAAGAAAGTTTAATGAGCGAGGAGGCTGAGTACATTCCAGTTATGTCCCAAAATCCATGTCCTTCTCCACACAGATTAAAAGTCAAAGTAAAAATGTGTGTATATTGTATATAGTATATAGAGTTATTAATGTTTTTTTTTTCTGAAATGCAAACGATACTAACTCACCTCTTCCATTTTTTGTGTGTTTTTACTGTTTACTCATATAATCCAAACTCAGTGTTAGATGAAGCTTTTAGTCTGCAGAAACGGGAAAACTAAAATACTTAGCCTGCATATGTATTCAAACCCCATACTATAAATCAGCTGGAGCTACATTTAGCTGCAGTAACAGTTTCAAGCCTGAGATAAATATGACCATATTTGCACACAGTTCCAAAGAGTACAGAGTGTGATAACTGAGACAAATGCTATCAGGTAGTTAAGAAACCGATTCATGTGTTAAAAAAAAGCATGTATAAGCATTTACAATGTAAACATACAATGTAAAAAAACCTACATGTATTTAACACATGTTAAATAGGCTTGTTCAGAAAACTGGCATTTTAAAATTATTTTCAATCTATCTAGAACATGCATTGACATTAGTCACCTGGTAGCCAATGCCGGTGTGATGCAACCATGCTACTAATTCTCATTTCATTCAGACACATGGTCAGTGAATCAAGTGAAATCAGTCTACTTAAAGTAAATAATATGGCCTAATTTGATCATACAGTCTTGTTACACTGCACTTGCTTTTTGATCATTACAAATGGAGTAAAGTGATCATCTTAAAATACAGTACTGGGTATGGAAGATACACTGTAGCTGTGTTCGAAAAGTGCACTCGTTCACTATGTCGGGCACTATGTAGTGAATCCCTACAAAATCGCTGTGCGACATGCCAAAATCTAGTGTCCAGACACTGTACACTACATGAATACACATAACATTAGCTGCTAGGTGCTATCGTGATATTTACCATTGACATTTGATGGTCTGATTAGCAAAATACATCTCAGATGCCTCGCCCTGATGGCATTACATCTTCTCCTCTGTCTCAGCAGCAGTATCTTGACAAGTATTATCAAAATTAATGCTCGAATTGGATCCATGTCTCCGGAAAGTTAGCAAGCTAGGATACGATCCGGCACACGATTTAAGCAACAGTAACATCCCAAGTGTCCGAAATTAACTGAACATCGCCTCCCCTTGTTCACTAGTTAACACTATGTGGTAAATTAGTGAGCTAGTGAACGAGTGCACTTTTCGAACACAGCTTATGTCTCAAGTGTCAAAATTATAAATGGATAAGCAAGAGGAAATACGGTTATTTCTTTTCTGTCTCAGTCTTCATTCTGTCCCTCTCATTTAGAGTCGGTCTTGATTTGGACTTCGATTTTCATTCTCATTAGCATATCACACTATATTTAACCATGAAGTTCAAGTTTATTTGTTACGTACAAAAATAAGCTGCTATCTAGACCCTTTTTACTAATGAACAGAGAAAGCCTGTGTAAACGTTTCAAGATTCTTTGTCACATACACAGTTATACACATACAACCCAAAGTGAAATGTGTCCCTTACTTGGCCCATGAGACATAAAGTAAATTAAAGAAAAAATTGACAAAGCTAAGACTGAGGTAAGAAATTGTATATAATAAATTCTAAATCAACATTACAGTTCAAGATTCTGTCCAAGATCTGAATAGTGTGCAAATGTAATAGAATATCTATGTTTTGTAAAATACTGTAAGTAGTAGTACTGTAAGTTATGTGACGGATCATTTCTGCCCATAATACTCCTGAAGCATCTACCGGATTTCAGCAGTTCAAACAAACAGTTACTGGGGTGAGATGAGTCACTGAAGATCCTAGTTGCTCTTGTCCTGCAGAGACAGTTGATTTGATCTGGTACAGCATTCGCCACCTGAATCACTCTCTGTAGTCCCTTAATGTCCTGTACTCAGCTGTTCGCAAACCAGGAGGTGATGTTCTGAGTCACCACACTTTCTACAGCACCAGAGTAAAAATTTGTTAGGATCACCAGAGAGACCTGAAACGTCCTCAGCAGTCTCAGTTCAGTCCATAGCCATTTTTGGCTATGGACTGAACTACTAGAAACTGCTCACCCTCTCCACTTCAGTCCCTTTGATGTTGAGGGGGGTGTAGAACCGCTGATGTTTCCTACTGAAGTCCATCAACATCTCATTGGTTTTGCCAACATTCAGTTGGAGGCAGTTCTCATGACACTACCATGTCATTAGCAAATCTGAAGATGGTGCTGGAGCTATGCGTGGCCCCACAGTCCTGGGTTTAGAGGGCATAGAGCAGAGGGCTGAGTATACAGACTTGTGAAGCTCCCATATTGAGTGTGATGGATACACAACCACCAACTCTCATCACAATACATCATCCAAGAGGAAAATTCAGCAATAAGGGTAAAGAAAGTGTTAAAGTCCTTTTACAGAAGGCATATATGAAATATACATTTTCTCAAATATATCTCCCTCTACATTCAGTCATGATTCTTTTCTCAATTGTGTCTTAGATTATTTAAAGATTAAAGATTAAATTGTAGTGCAGACACGAGAGTGGTCTGTGGTAAGTAGGTCACCAGTAAAAGCGTCTTAAGAATGATACGCTCCAGCGCAGTGCCCTTCCATTTACTTCATTTCACTCTTGGTGTGTAATGATAGATTTTGCTAATCCAAGAGTTTTACACAAAAACAGAGATTATCATTTCCTTCAGTGAGAGAAATGTGATGTACAGTACCATGGATGAAAAAATCATTTTTTTTTTAAATACTAGATCCCAATTCTGACTTGCTTACAGATGAACACTTCTTTTTAACCCAAAGTTTAAACTGTGTGGACTGATAGAACACATGAAACACACTTGCACATTTCCAGTAGTTTCTATGAGTCACAACAGAAATAACAGTAATTCCTCCTTAATAGGCCAAAGTGGCATTTTAACTGATTAATGAAAAATCGGTTACCTTTTTGAATAGTGTACATGGATCTTGTTAAGTCTACATCAAAAGTTGAGTGTTGAAGAATATACAGTGTGGGTCCATCTGCCTCGAGTAATTTATATCAATAAATTACAACAAGGATTGGCAAAAATAAACTGTGATTGTGTTAAGAGCAACAATCCGCCAATTCTGATGCACCCCTACAGTACATGTGGAGCCTCACTATGTGAGATATTAAGAACATTACTGGTCCTACGCATTTGCTTGCATGCTGAATGTTTTTTAGATTAATCTCTGCTTGAAAGAAAAATACAGTCCCCTCTGACCTGCTTCCCCTCTGACTGTTCACCAATCATGTCTCAATAAGCAGCATGAGCAATATGGTTAAGTGCCTGAGGACCGTCCCAGAAGTGTCCTTCCATCTGTCACATCCATCACCTGCTCAGCTGAGCACCAGCAGCAGAAAACCCGCAGTGTATTCCGATGAACGCTACAGAGTCTCCATCATAGTAGAATTTGGTCTGAAACAAAGCATGATGCAGATATATTAGAAGTGAACATGTTTCCACAGTAAGCCCCGCCACCGAGCACCGGGATGGGAGACTGGGTTCAGTTTATTGAGCTGATTTCTTTGAGTTGAGCATTTGATTTATTGATTCATTATTCATACCTCTGACGTGAATAATGTGGTCATTATTTACATTTACAATCTTATCCAGAGCAACGTACATGTTCCACCTCAACACGTCCCTTATGTCATAACATCTGTGGTCTTTCGACTATTTTCTTGTCAACAGGTGTATGAAAAACACAAGCAATGCCCACAACTCCTTTGTGTGCCCAGTTAAGGATAAGGTATTTTGTGTTACTCAAACTTTCTTTATGGTGGTGATGATAGAAACCTAGGGATTGTGGGGTCTACAATGCAAATATAACTATTTTATTTACTATTCAACACGTCTAGTGAATGTACATGTCTCAGACATCATGTCTCTGGCATCATGTAGCATATTGATAAAATCACATGAAATAGCTTCCTATAAGGTAATCAAAAGGTGGATTTCAGAGGCCCTGAGCTAGTCTGAGAGAAGGATGCACATTATCATTTTAGAGAATCGCAGTGTTTGCACCTCTTTATCTGTTAATTTGATGCCGGTAGTTCTTTTTCCATGTATTCAATATTTTGCATGATACCATTACCTACGGAAAGCAAACAATGGTTTTGTGGGGCAGCATTAAAGTAAAGAGGGGCGCACGAATGGGATAACCTGTGTAGTTTGAATTGGGGGGGGGGTTATTAATGTTCTTATCTAGAAAAGGGGGGCCCTGCAGAGAAAGTTTGGGAACCACTGCTCTAGTCAAAGGTGCTTTTTATCTGACCACAGTATATTGGGCCATTTAGCCCTTTTTTATGTTTCCCCTATTTTTTTTTTCTTGCCATCATGACATTCAGTCCATACCTTCAGAAAAATGGACTCAGGCACTCGTTCTCTTTTTGCAGCTACTGAAATTTTTCTGCTGTTGGATTGTTATCTTTTACCAATTCATTGTTTGATGACATGATACACTGTTCCAATGTGTTTCAGGGACTGAAATAATGTTTTGTACATTTCTCTTCATATCTTTGCTTTAACTTGATCTTTTACTTATTTTGGAAAGTTCTAGACATTATGAGTCTTTGCCTTAGGTTATATTAACTGACTGCAAGTCCTCTCTAAAAGCAGTGTATTATATTGAAATCAATTATGTTTCATTCTGAACTATTATTGAAAACCACAATAGAACACCCAACTAATTAGGTTGCTTCTGAAGGTAACATTGTATCTCCAAGCCGACGTGAGGTTTGCAAGGAAACAAGCTTGAATAACTTTGAAAACTGCATTATTCTATTTATCACAATGTGACATTCACAGATGCTTCAAAAAGTTTGATTCAGAATGTCATAGTGAAACAGTTTGGCTAATTCATTGCAAAAGAATTAGTTTAAATGAGCCTTCAGAGTGTCATTGCACAGTCTGGGTTTTCCCCCTGTAGGTGTGTGAGTGACCAGCGGTTCCTGTTCATTAGTGCTGGTGCTGTAGGCCTGCCCTGCCTCACACCACCCAGAATAGAAGAAAGACAATAGCTGGACTGTTTTTCTCCAGAAATGCTGCCACTCATGAGCTCCACTGGGTGTAAGCACTCTCAAAAACATGGTGTCGCTCTCATTAGCATGGGCACATCATGGAGGTGTTGGAGAACTTTGAACTGTTTGGGTTTCCCCTCATTCATAGGCTGTTTACTTTAATGATATAAATTTCCGTTCACTGGAAACAGATTTTAACAGGGCCATCATTACCCACACTGAAGAGGATTACTTTTACAGCGGCAGTCAGTGCATGACTCTGCCTCATTACACTGCCAGTGCTTATCGGCAGTAGATGGTGGTACAGTAGGGAGGCAAATGACTAAGCAGTCTAGAAGCAATTAAGCCCTGGATTCAGGCTCCCTAGTGTAACTGAAAAATGGCCTGCCTTCATAATGCAAACAATGTACAGTACAATTACTGGGTAGCAAGCCAAGGTAACAACAACCAATTAAAATAGGCTAATATCTTACCGTTTCCTTGTATATTTTTTAGCCATTGTGTGGAATTATGTACCACAGCACATCAGTTCCTTTTTCATAACAATTTTCCAACCTCTTTTCATCTCTTACAACTCAACAGGAAGTTGTGCTACTGTGTTTTTAAGACTGTATGCAAATGACCTTTGTTCTGATTGGTGCCCTGTAGGGTTCATTTTAAAAAAAAGCAGGGACAAATCTAATTAGCCCAGTCATACAGGTTCAAAGCTTTACAGAAACTACATACATTTTTACAGAACTGGCTTTATATTTGTTGCATCAAAGGCTGATCGATTAAAAGCCCAAGGAAGAGCTGCAATCATGACTGGTAGCCATACATGCCTGACATCTCTGCCCAGGGGAACACTTATAAGTATCTAAGTTGGCTTGTCAGACTCAGATCCAGCAGTGCTGTAGCTGGCCTGGCTAACCCCGCTTCACTCCACAGACGCTCCACAAGACTGGCCCCTTCTAATGCTTTATATGACATGTCAGAGTGTATCTACTGTTCCTCCACACACATTCATTCAGAGTGGCAGACAGGACCGGGCAATTAACCCTGCATCCAGCCATGCCCAAAGGACACGTCCCACCAACTGACACCCCTGGCACCTCTGCTGTCAAACACTACCAACCTCAGGCTGTGCTACCAAAATTCCAGTATGCTGTATACACACACACACTCTACCAAACAATAAGGAAAACCCACTGAAACAAGTGCAACTCAATGTAAAAAAAATACATTGTTGGGTCTCATTATATTTTAATACTTTCCAATAGTTTGTGTACAAAAATGTAAAAAAGATTCGATGGTTATCGACAGCATTAGAGCATGAAGTCAAATTTAATACATGTTTACTTAGATGTAAATTAGCATCTGGAAAGTATCTACAGCAGACTATCAAACTGAAGTGTAACTTAATGTTGTGTGCCAGGACGCTGGTGCCTTACTCTTCTGGGAAGGCCTTACACTAGATGCTGGTACATGTTATAAAAATTTGATTGCATTGAGCCACAAGAGCATTAGTGAGGTCGGGTACTGGTAGATGCTGGATGATTTGTTCTGTATCACAAGTGCCACTCCAGCTCATTCCAGAGATATTAGATAGAGCTCCACCACTTTAGAGAACACAGTTCCACTTCTCCACAGCCCAAAGCTGGGTGGCTTCATATTCTTCTTCCCAGTGTTTGGTCTTGAGCATGCAGACCTTAGGTTCATGTTTGGTTTCTCCTATTGGTTGGAGAAACCCAAGGTTTTTTATGGAGATTAAACAAGCTGTGCACTTGAGTGCACCTTAAAGAAGGGGTGTTTGGATACTTTTGGATACAAAGTGGATCTATACTCCTGTGATTATAGGAAACATGGTTGTATCTGAGCTCACAATGATGCAATCAAGTCAAGTCTCTCATGCACTTCTTAAACTACATCCATTATGTTTGTGGCCCTGTCCAATTATTTGTTTTTGTAAACAAGCATCTTCTTCTAAGGGCAATTTGAACTTCAGTGTTACTGCCCCAAGCATGGTGCAACTGAAACAGGCAATGTGTAGAATCAACAAAGGGGACGCCGTGAGTAGGCAGCAGAGGAGTGAAAGGCAAGCAGGTAAATAACTTGCAGGCTTATGCACTCTTCTCAGAGAGCTTGAAAAGCGTGTAATTTGGAACATCTTGCAGGGTCAGCCTCATAAGCACGCTCACAGTGAGTGTTACCTTTATCTTCTGTTGTTTGAATGCTAGGGGATGGGTTGTACAGCCTACTCTTCCAACAAGTTCAAAATAACAACCATGGTCACAGTTAACCCTTTTAAACTTCCTCTTCTGCTTTAAGACAGTCCAACAACAGCCTTAGAATTCCAATCTCCTCCTCCTCCTCTCCAGCTTTGTATGTTTGTAGGCATGTATACAACGCGTTGGCGACATTGCCAGGAGATCACAAGCTTAATCTTCGGCAATGCCACAGCAGTCTGTGCCCTGACTGACCCCTGCTTTTTCTTAATAGGTAGAATAGTCCTCCCTCTCCCCCTCACGAGCAGCTGATATAACAGAACTGGCATTTGGCTTTCTATTCCAAACTATACTATAGCCTTTCAAAATACTTCACTAGAAAAACAGGGCTTAGTATAGGAGTTTAAACACATAATCATTCCAGTTATAAAATGCACATGCATGAGTGTGTTGTGTTCTGCATCCCTGTGAAAACTTGTTGGTATGACTTAGTGCTCTGAGGCCAGCATGGCACACCCTCATGCACATCTCTTAGAACCACAACATCTTTCCTCGTGCTAATAACAGCCGCTAATGCTAAAGCAATCTGCCACCCGTCCAGAAGAGATGGCCCTCCAGCACGGTGGAGCAGCAGCATTAATTATGGAATGAGTTGGATCCAAGTAGAACGAGCATTTGCTCCTGAAAGGTTAAAAGCTAGTCCATGATTTATACATGCATGCAGTGAGTGAGACTGGACAGAAGCACAGAATGCAGGACTGACTGTTTAAAATGTCCCTACAGCTCTTCTTATGGTATGGAATAGTGGCTAGTGGATCCCACAAGCGCTTAGTCTTTGTCTGGGATGTGTAGTCTAAATACAAATAATTACAAAATATCATATTGTACCTTAAGCTCCTTTGCCAATATTTCCATATCTTTGCAGTGAAGGAAAAGTTTGCCATACAATCACTCATTTTCCCATAGCAAATGTAGATATTGAGCCAAGACTTCTCTAAGACAAGGTTGTCTCAGTCATAAGTTTATGTAACATAACTCATAATCCAGATAGCAGAAGAATCTAACGTTGACCCAGCATACATAATATGGATCCAAATATGGTCCAGTAAAAGCATGTAAGGATCAGTTATGACCTTGGCAAGTGTGCTGTGGGGCAAACTGTCCCAGCTGTAGCATCCACATTTAAGCTTCATGTCATTTGTTAGGGTGACCAGACATCCTCTTTTCCCCGGACATGTCCTCTTCTTGAGACCTGGAAATTGCGTCCACCGGGGTTTTAGAATGGTCCGGGACTTCATCTGCAGTCCACAATGCCTAAACGCTGTTGTAAATTCACTGACGATCAACAAAAAAAATGCCCGTGCTGTCATTTACACATTTGTATAACCACACCTCCCTCCCCCAAACATAAACATGCCCAAAGGTGTCCTCTTTTTCACAATCTCAAATCTGGATCCCCCTACATTTGTACCACGGCCTACATGAAATCTAACATAAGATATGTTTGTACAGCATTTGTATTTTGTCTCAAAACTGGGTTTGTTTGAGCTAAGTTGTGGCTGTGCTCCAGCACATCACCGTAATTACACAGATAAAAGTAATAAGTGAGGGCCAGAACTGGGCCATTCTAGTTTTCTATCTTTGAAGTAATGGGAGCTCATAATTACTCGTGCAAACTACATGCCTAAAACATCACACATTTCAAAAGATGCCAAGCATTCTCAAATAGACTTGCTGATGTGTTTTCTGGCACCTTATGTAGAAAAAAATAAGAAAAAACAAAGACAAAAAGACAAAAAGGCTGCTACTACCTTTGTCCATTTATAAAGAAAACAGTGCATCATGCAGTGTTGACAAATATGATAATTAAGGCATATGGTTTGACGCTAATCAGTGAGGTATAGGCTATTTTTGTAAGCTACAATAAAGCAGAAAACTTTGAAAACCAAAAATACCTTGGCTGATCACTACATACAAGCCTGGGGTTTTAGTGAGAATATCAAGTATAATGTATGAAGCAATGCAGGAGGAGTGAAGGTATACAAGCAATTATGGCACTGATTATGAAATCAAGATCTATGATTGTTTTTGACACCAGTGACAACCATATTTGAACCTGAGATGGAGGCAGAGTTGCAGCATAATATTAGCATGTGATATGATTAGCAACACTCGCAACAGGTGTGGTATGAGTCAGTTCAATTTGGCTGTGTCAAAATACATATGAAATAAAGAATGACTTAATATGTCAAAAGCCAGGCAAGTTAAATGTTAAAAGTTAAAAGTTTTTAAATGTATTATTTTACCTGAAACAGAGCATACCGTGTCTACCCAAAATTACCAAATGTTATATGAAACCAATACCAAAAATATATTGTAGAGAGACACTCTTCTTGCTCTCAATCAAATACATACTCACCTACTCCACTCCACTACCTCACTCACACCACATGGCGGGTTCTTATGGATCTGTATCTTCTCTGTGTGCTGCCTCCTCAGCCGATTAAAAGGCTAAGACACGCATCAGGTGACTGGGTCAATCAATAACGATGCTGACTCCTCTCGTTAGGAAGAGAAACCCCCACAGCCTGACATCCTGCCGCGGAGCTCTCAGCCCATTCCACCTCATCCCGGCTCATCACACACACTGGTAAACTGCACTTGCATATAATTCATATTATATGTATGTCATATCTAAATAAATTACTTTTTCAAGGCAAATGAACCTAGAGAGATGGTTAAAAATCCAATTCCATGAGCATCCATCAAAGACCATGTTTTACATACTGTATTGTTCCAACTTTATAACATCCTGGAAAAGGTAAAGTATGAAGTGAAATCGATCTGGGTCAGTACCAAACCATAGCCCCATTTTATGTGGTCTAACACCTCTTTTACGAGTTATGATGCTAAGAAACTGGCAATTCTCTTTTAAAAACTGAGTAGTTCCAAATCCTGAAACTATTCCAAGTTT
>JBBPCY010000142.1:15323117-15347499 GCA_037974405.1 Brachyalestes nurse | reverse complement strand
GGCATTAACAACTCGTCAGCAAAGTCGAAGTCAAGTCGACTAGTAACATTAACAGTCAACACGACAATTAAACAAAACAAAACAAATTTAAGTGTCCAACTGAGAGTGGGAACAGTTTAAGCCGTGGCAGGACGACTCCCTGCAGTGTTAGCATTAGCCATGTTAGCTAGCGGATGCTGTGCAGAACGCAGGTACTGTTACTGTATTTTAACACCGACTTGCAGATTGTGCAGGTCACCGTGCTGTTTGTGTGTCGACAGTAAAGTATCTCCACGCATGTGATGTGTTTTCCGCTGCATGTGGTTCGCCTTGTGTCAACAGTATTTTATGAAGGGACTATAATAATTGAATAAGTCACGGAACGTGTGTCAGTGTCAGCCAATCAAAGGCAGAGACTGCATTGTGCACACAAACGAGGGCAGAGAGAGGGGGAAAAAAACACTTGACTAGTCGACTTTATATTATATATATATATATATATACACACACAAAAACACATGTATATATACTGTATGTCTTTGATTTTTTATATTGAGCTGTGAACACACAGATTAACTCATTTCTTTTTCCGCTGCAGGGGCCACAGACAAAATAGCACCACCCTACAGATGATCAGGACTATGTGTGTTTGAAAATCAGTTTTCTCCAACCATTTTCACAGCATGTGTGCTCTGGTTTTGCAATTTTTGCAAGCAGTCAGTTTATTCCAAACGTTTGAATAAAAGTGTATATATATATATATATATATATATATATATAGCTGTAGGCTGAACCTGGTGCAATTTAAAAGCTTGAATTTTGTACCTGTGCTTACTGACAACTACCTGGGCGTTAATAGATTCCCACTCAAAAATCAACTTTTTTGAAAACAAAACTTATCTGATTTGTTACTTGACGGATATGTTCCCTTTTTACAGCAAAGGGTTCTTTTTTTTCCTAAAACACCTCCCAAGGACATAATGTTGCTCAATTAAGCGATTCAGTTGAGTGGAGGGAGAAGCAAATGCCTGCAGGCAGTCATGCCTGATATCAGCATGCTCACCACATGAAGCAAAGACTCATTCTGCACTATTTAGTCTGACAGTGCAGCGATCCAGGCTTTTACAGCTGCATATGTGAACATAACTTAGCTGCGCATCCAATGTCATTAGAGACAATGTCTAATGAGGTGAACATTCCACGAGACAACAATTACAGATGACCAAAACCAGTCATTTAAAGCAGCAGTTTAGGAGGTTCAGTGCTAAGTTACAAGTCTAGCAGACCATCTGTGAGAGGCAGAGCATGGCTGCCAGCTGAGGTTGGTGCTACTGCGCTGCAACCTTGAAAAGCACAACACATTTTCTGTTTGGGTGCAACCTCACACTGCATGCTGACCAGGCCAGGCACTTGAGCTATTTAGGATTTTTTGCTGTCTGTGAAATCCTGCATCTTCCGAGTCTCCATTTTTCCATACCTCAGCTTTCTATAGAAAACCCTGTAGCCAAAGCCCTCCATCCAGCTGTAAAGCATTCAGGTTAGGGTACAGCCCCAGGCAGCGAGCACACTTATAGAGCAGCTGGTCATTAACACGCTCCATGCTGGTGTTGGAAAGTAAGAAACCAAAGCCAGAAGGTCTGGCTCTTGGCAGGTCTGCAAAGGCTTGACTTCCTCCCTGATTTGTGAAGGTCCTCTGGGACTGGACTGCATTTTAGTGCCTGGAGGTGCACGGAGCCTCTGCCTCACTCTGACGAAAGATTCTCTACTCTCAAAAACTGCAACAGAACGAGACCACCTCATGGGATCTGAAAGAGGAAAATTTCAGGCCATCACTTGCATCATCTTTTCTATTAATAAACCCTTGACGGAGCCCTCATTTGCTGGCATTATGAATGCATGATAATGCACAAAGAAACACCAACCTATTCATACTGAAATAAATAGCAGGTGCAAAGCATAAGTGACTCATGAACATATGGACATGGTTACCTTTGACTATATATATAATCTCTGCTGAAGCCCTCACTGCCTAAAATTGCGAATGCTTGATAAGGCAAAAGAAAACATCCATATGTACTACAATGAGCAGTGCAAAGCGAAAATGAGTTATGAACGCAAGCACATGGCAAACTGCATTTTACATACATTTGAATAAACCATTAAAATACAACACGTTGCACATGCATATGCCTGTCGTTTGATGTGTGCTGCCTATGATCCTCCATCATCCAGCAGAGCAAGCTGTTTCAAATGTGTCGACTGAAATTTCCCCCTCCGAGAAAGAAACATGCTTGTTTTGACAGGAAGTGCCAGGAACATTCGTTTTGGGCTGGAAGGACAAGCATACTCCATACTTTGCCCTGCAAGTGTGATATGTGTTCTGACTGTGCTCGCCTCTCTGTCACCATGGAAATGCTTTCTTCACTTTAGGGGGATTTCAGCTTGGTAACAGTGATGTCATAAATGTCACATAAGTCATCAACGTTCACCATTTTTAGATTTGCGAGCTGCATTGGTGTGTGTTGCGGAAGGACGACTTACATGAAGGCGAAAACAGCCCATTTTGCTTCAGGCATACAGTATTTAGTTATGTATGTATGCATGCACATACACTCCCTCATGCCCACTGCGATTACGTTCATTCGAAAAAATACTGCATTAACACAATTCAATTCTTTGAAATGATTTTACATCATCAAAATACCCTGAACTATAAATACACAACTGCATGTACTAAAAGAAAAATAAAATAATAAACTCACAGTAAAATTCAGATATTTACAAGAGTACCTGAACAATAACAACAAAAACAATAATAATATTATTATTGCTGTTGTTGCTATTTGTATTATTAATGCATTTACAGTATAATTTAGACCTTTACACAATCGCCTAAACTAACTAAATAACTAACTTACTAAACTAATAATAATAATAATAATAATAATAAACTTGCAGTAAAACTCTGAATTACCATGGTGATTTGCAAGTAATTTTACTTTATTTATTCAGGCAGTACTGTTATCTCTGCTGTCTGCAGCCAATTCCAGATCATATCCATCTTCTTATCTTCAGTGCTGCAGCTTTTAAGACTCTCCACTGACGAGACAGCCAGTGAGGGTTCACTAAGCTGAGGCCTGTATCTGGAGTGTGTATGTGCCCCATGTCCACTCAAGCCACATCTGTGTTGATGCATGCTCCTCAGTTTGTGGTAGAATACTCTACAGCTGAATCCCTCCTTCCAGCCCTGCTGAATATGCTTCAGCAAACAGTCCAGGTGATCATAGTAACACAAGCAGCACAAACACTTAAACCTCCTCTCCCCACACACCAGGTCAGGCATCGTTACCGAGCGGATAAAGAGAGGGTCCACGATGCTCAAATACCTCGGCGGGCTAACAGAATGCTTCTGAGGCTCCATCTGATCGTATGCATGAGGTGGTGTGGGGATGTTCTGCACTTTTGATGGAAGCAGGTCCTTCTTGGGCTCATCTGCTGGCACTCTGACCTTCTGTGAGGGACCAGGGCTCGGGGTGTAAGACCCAGACAGAAGCTCAAAGAGATTGGACTTTGGTGTGGACGAACAGCTCTTTACAGCTATGGATTGCACCCTCAGGCTGTCTGTTAAATTTACTCCACCTGGACAGATATTGGAAGGTACAGGTCTATGATCTTGGCTGCAGTGTTTACAAATGCCAAGGTTACAAATAAAAATAAAGGTTCCTAAATGCACACTGGCTTGTACATACAGTTCTAAGGAATATCTTTAACTGGTGCCGAACATAGGCTCTTTGAACGTTTTTTTGGGGAAGGTGAGTCTTCTATGGCATCAGTTCAAAGGACATTTTGGGCACTGAAATCCCCTTAGCTGGCAAATT
Organism: Brachyalestes nurse; assembly: GCA_037974405.1. Lineage (NCBI taxonomy): Eukaryota > Metazoa > Chordata > Actinopteri > Characiformes > Alestidae > Brachyalestes > Brachyalestes nurse. The sequence goes on along the minus strand of JBBPCY010000142.1, from coordinate 15,343,642 downwards.
GTAGTGTTTCCCTGCTCTAAAACACCCACTTCAACCCTGGAAAGGCATGTTATTTCGCTGAGTAGTTGAATAAGGTGCGTTGGGAGCAAGGCAAACACTAAAATCTGCAGAACAGGGGGCTCCATTACTAGGGGTGAGAACCTATGCTTGATCACACCTAACCCACTTGAATCAGGTGTTCCAGATGAGCAGAACATGGGGTCTCACAAGAGGTTCACAGGAATAACATTTTACAAGTGTTTAACATGAAGCACCTCCAGACTGTTAGAGACAGCGAAAAGGCCAAGTCTTTCTGAAAATACATGGTGAAAGGCAAAATAATGGCTTTGATTTGCTTTGACCTTTAACGAGTCTGTAAGCCTTTAATGGTAAATCCATCCAAGATATAGGCTTTTTTCCCCAAGATTGATTGTCCCTTAACCTGTTTTATTACATGCCAAAGATCTTCACAGTTTCCTGTGTTGACATTATATGAAAGGACAAAGGCTACACTCAAAATCAATACTTGTGTAGTATAATACCTATTGCTCATAGCACATCATACTTAGCTTACATTGCTGAAACCGTTATCTTGCTCTTCTTAGGCTTCCATAGACAGTTCATGGTTATAGTGTTTTATACCCAAATAGCCAGACTAGATATGTAACACTCTGCAGTCTTCAAGCCGGGTGCTACATATGGTGTGTGCAGATGGCAGGTATATTGTCTATTTTTATTATAAGAGTACCTGGTATTATACATGTGTATGTAAAGGAACAATACACTTTAAACCCAGGTAAAGAGTCATTTACAACACACAGGTTGTTAAACAATTCATATCTTTAAACATTAATAATCTGCAGTACCTGTAAAACATTTTACCTATGCCCAGCCATAGAAAAAAAACTCATTTCCATAGAAACAAGTAGAAAATTTCACATTTTAATTGTCTCTCAGTATTCACTCTACCCCAGGTCTCTCAACTTTGGTCCTGGAGGGGCCAATGATTTCCCTTCTCAAACACACCTGCCCTCCAGAACTGGCGTTGGGCATCCCTGCTCAACTCTGTTGCCTGAACACTCTGTTCCCAATTGTGGAAAACTGTCTAATTACCTGGTTTTGAATTGCTTCTGCCGAGATCCACCTTGCCTGTTTTTCCTTTGGAGAGCTTTTTGTATTGTACCTTTGCAAGAGGCTTGAACACGTCAAGCTCTAATACAACAAAACACATAATCTATAATAACTACCATAGTTAGTGAAAGTCAAATGTCCATCAAGAATGAATAAAGTACACTGAATGATTACATTATTGTTCAGGGCTAGTCTTCCAGACATAGTTTAATTCAACATTAAATTACCATGTTAATGGAGATTTATTTTCCAGCCCAAAAGCATCATAGTGAAGCACTTATTTTGTATCCATCTGATAAACCATTCTCTGGTGTTAAAATTCTGCAGACACAAATGACATACATTTGGAAACCTCTTAAAAACTGTTCAAATCGAAACAAACTGTAAAACTGAGAGAGGGTTCCATTGCTAATGAACATGTAGACTGAGGGGGCCCACCCTCAGCTTAATGAAGGCGCGAGAGGCAAGAAAAGAGGAAGAAGAAATGTTAAGAGGAAGAAAGGCCATGGAATTGAAAGCTGATAATGCAGTCTGTGCCATGGGGAGTTGGATTATACATAATGGTTCTAATAGCAATCCAGAGAAAGGTTGAAAATGGTGTGGTCAAAAGGCTTACTCTTTTGCAGATAGACCCCAAGAAAGAAATTAGGCACAAACAAGTCACCAAATTCCTTTTGTGGACTATTAATAAGCAGTCCCCCACCCTTACCTGGAATTTTTGCCAAAGCGAAGTCCATTATTCTCTTAGAGCAGTGATAGTACTGTTGGATTCTGCATAAACCCAGTGGTGTGGAGAGGCAGCATCGTCATCCCCCTTCCCTGTTGCTATTTAAATTTTGCCTCCTTGTTGCCCTGGCGACTGGAATTTTCTGTACAATTCTGATTCGATTGTCCACAATTCTGTGAAAGATCTTCACGGAATGACATGTGTATCCCACTCTGTGTTCTTTGTAATCCACTGAACAGGCCTGAAAAAAAATTAATCATCAGTAAGAAAATCTGATGGACATATTATGAAGGCCCAACACTCGCATATAAGGACCTACTACAGAAATATTAGGAACCATTTCACTATTCATAAGGTTTCATGAGACCTACATAAATCTTTCAAGACATCTGACATAATCCTACATAAACATTTATAATGGCTTGTTCCAACAAATAGCAGTCATCATAAAGGCCATTTCACCTCAGAAAACATTAAGAAATATGACACTTGCTGGAATAAGCCTTTAATGAAGTGTTACCATAGTACATCAATTATGATGCCCAAGAGTGTCTTCCTGCCCTTTGGTATTCATTCTCAGAAAGCTAGCAGGCTTACATGTCATACCACACTTGGAGCCAGATGAAGAAAATGAGCCATTATGGAGAGATCTAGAAGGGTCAGTGTGTGTCCTGTTAGCCTCGGCCAACTCCAGCTTTCTGCCTTTTAGAGCAGAGCGGCTCGGGGTGTACACAGACCCTGCTCAACAACACATGGGACGTAGGCGAGCAAGCTGCCTCGATACCAAAGATCCCAAATGTATCACTCACACTGAGGTGTGAGCTGCATTTAACAGAAAGATTATTTCCATTTCTAATGATGTGTCTCAGACTAGAGACTCTGTCGCATACGAGGTCACATACAATCCGATACACCACATCAGTGCACCCTTGTTCTTGCAGTGAGATTGCGCACATGCAGGGAGCTGAGAATAAGCGTTTCCTCAGTGCGTCACAGTTAGGGCACACCAACGCCTCTCTGGAATTAGAGGTACACTCCAAAAGGCTTCTGGAAAAGAAGAGCGAGCTCGGCTTTTGGTGGGAAAAAAGAAAAAAAGAGAAGGAGAGAAAGGACGGCAGCTTGATTCTGGGTGCCGCTTTGCGAAAGCCCTCTGGTGTGTTCTGTAGCAGTGCGGTTACGGGGTTCTGCTAATCCCCTACCGCCGCCCGAGTGTGAGGCAGATGACACTAAACAAAGGAGGCCCACGCACAGTATGAAATATCAAACAGACGCGCATCATGAATGAGTAATTTCGAATGACTGCAGGGCAGAGCACAGAGCAAGGAGCGACTTGGCATGAGTGCTCCCTCATACTCAGCTGCACATGTTCAAACCAATCAGATATGCTGCGACTGAGGACTCTCTTCTTCCCCTCCTTCTTCATTTCTCTCCTTCCATATTTCTCCATCAATCACATGCTCTCTCTCTCAATAGGCGCTGGCACAAAAAAAAAAAAGAAAGGAACGCACACGTGCCATATTACAGCAGAAACTTTAGGATTTAATATTCCTGCAGTGCAGGGTTTGATTTCAGCTCCTTCATAATCCTCTCACAAGAGAAAGTGGTGGAAGTAGGCCTAAGAAAAAAGGGGATTTCAAAGGGATGTTATGGCTAGAAAGATTAGTGTTCTAGAGTTCCTAGGAAAAAAAAAACAGGAAAAAAGCCTCTGCATACTAGGCCACACATGACAAGGCTAGAACTACCCAAGTGTTACTGAAAGGTTTTATTTCAAATGTTAGATCCAAACTAAAAACAGGACCCAGGTACTGCTCAGATATGTCCAATCCTTCCAAAGGCTCAACAACTGAGTAGTACAAACGACATCAGGAATCACAAAGATTTTAATTGCAGGTGTGGATAACATAAAAAAAGGTTGAAGTTGTCAATTTATGATACGTTAAGGACACTTGAATAACAGCAATAAAGTTACCTCAAGATTTTTTACAAAAACCATGTCTTCATTGTAAACCCACCCCAACAAGGTCATCAATAACGCTTAATGCTTAAACCAGACTGAGAATAAGCAAGGGCATGACACAGCAGATAATTTGGTTAATGCTTCCGCTGTCTTATTGCTTCAGAGTAAAGTGCATATACCAGTGAGTTAAAAAAAAAAAAAAACACACTGAGAATACATGAATTATTCATTGCCCTTAGTGAACCAGTTAACAGTGGCCAATAATGAGATTTTGTAACACATTATTGTATGATTGTATCATGTCTGAAGACATATGTTTTCCAGAGATGCAGGTTTTCCATGTTTGGAATCACAAATCATAGTTAATATTTATGAAGCTAAATGGATTTGAGTTATACAGGTCATAACAGTGCAGTTCATGATTGGTTTCTTGGAGACTCAAGAGCATCAGTGGATACAGTACATAAGTTTATCTTCTCCTCACCAGGCAGTCCATTCTCTGCACTCTAGCATTTGGAGAGTCTGACAGGGGAAGCTCTCCCATCGCGGACACAATAGGCTCTAGTGGAAATCCAAAGATAATCAATCAGACAACCTCCTGCTTATCTGTGGAAGTTCCACAAACATCTGGGCTGTATTGTGCTTATGTCGTGTGCTCTAAGCTCAATCAGAGAGACCCAACTGAGTGGGCCTGTTCAGCTCACCTTAAACCTCACCGGTTTCCCTCTTAAAAACGAATCTGTTCATGAAACAGTGAATGAGAAAATATTTTAACTTCACACAAGTCTTATCAAGCAATTTCCCATCTCCCAGAACAGTGAAAGACAGATCTGCATCGTCTAAAACACAAAGTAAGGCACTTTACATATCAGTGAAAAAAGAGATAAATTACATAGAAAAATAGTGCAGTTCCTTGCTGCACAAAAAACATTAGTTATTAAAATAACAAACAGTAATAATAAATAATTTTAAAACAGAAACTCCTGTCTGTTATTTTGTTAATCTATGTACTGAAAAATCAAAAAGAACCCTCACTCCATGGACTGCTTACTCATTAACAAACAGACGGACAGAAGTTTATGCTCATACGCTCTACACAGGTTATCATTATGACTCAGTGTATGGAGCAAAAGAAAGCAAAAAAAAGAAAAGGTTAATTACAATACAATCACCTATCTAGTACTTACTGAACAAAATCTACAGAAAGTCTTTTTAGTTCATGACATTTCTTCAAAACATGGTCCTATTTTGAAGCAAATGACTGCAATATCCTCATCAGCAGGTGCATGACTGGAAGAGGTAGGCTAAAGAATGCCTTAAAATATCAGCATGATGATTAATCCACATCCTAAACTTTAAATGCTTCTGGACTTGTGAAACCAGCGATCTGAACTACTGTAATCAAAACGTGAGTTGTGTAAATGATCAGTGAAAGCTGAAGAGAGAACATGGAGGACACAGCAGAAGGACATGTGAGAGAAAATGGAGGAGTTGGCACCATCAAGTGGTTCATAAAGATAATTGCAGCAATGCCACTGCGTATGTCAATGTGGCTTATTATCTGAGTATCCAAGTCGAGAATGCACACCACAGCCGGCTGGGATTGGGATCCTCCACCTCCAGAGGTGACTTTGCTGACAAACTTAATTGCAGAGGAGAACACCTCTGCCATTTACTAAGGAACCTTCACTGCCTCCCAGTGGTCGCCCGCATTAAGTTCAAATCCTTGACACTTGCTTTCAAGGCCAAGAATGGACTTGCACCCCCATACATATCAGCATTGATCAAGCAGCGTGTCACTTCTCATCCTCTCTGGGCTTCAAGCACCGCTCGTCTGGAAGCTCCATTACACAAAAGAAGAGGAAGACATGCATCAAGACTCTTCTCAGTCTCAGCCCCCCAGTGGTGGAATGAACTCCCTTTTCCGATCAGATCTGCGGAGTCCCTCACTGTCTTCAAGCGTCGTCTGAAGACCCACCTCTTCAAGGAGCACCTTGGTGACTAGCTATGCCTCTTGTTTCTGCTTATTTATTTCTTCTTCCCCATACTCATTAAAAAAAACAAACAAACAACAAAAAACATACTCATCTCCATGTCTTCCTTACTTTTGCCTTAATCTCTGACTTTTCTTTGACAGGTGTTGTTTAGGTGTACCTAGCGTGCAGTAACTTGGTTGAATAGTGGATGTTGATTTAAGTACAGCTTTATAGGTTTGAAGAACAGGGGCCGTATTACAGAAACGTCCTATCTTAAGTATAAAGATAGGACAATTCAAGATAGGATTTTTTTCAATTTGGTATTACAGATCCTAACTGAATTTAGGAATCCTATTTTATCTCAAGTTAGGAATCCTAAATAAGCGATCTAACATCGATGATCGACTTTTATGTTTGCTACCTAGCAACTAACGCAACAGATCATCTCGCTACCTGCAGCCACTAGTAGCTTTAGAGGCTAGAGTTCTTAACATTGTATCGTTATTACTATCTTCAAAATATGGATGTTAAACAACAGAGCTGTCACAGAAAACTATGTTGACAAAAGTATAGGGACACACACACACTTCGCTTTGAAAATCACGAAGCGCATTTGTTCATTTTACTACAACCGGGAGAGCCTCGTGCCGATAGGCCAAATTACCCTTAGCCTAAATAATCAGCTGCCGACAGTTAGGACAGCAGAAGGGTTATCCTAAAGTTAGGAGAGTTTATTTAAGATTTTTTGAGGTTAGGATGCTTCTGTAATACACTTTTCTTAATTTAAGTTAGGATAGGAAAATTGACTTAGGAACGGTTGTTCTGTAATGGCTTTTTCCTAAATAAGATCCTAAACTGCCGATACCATGGTTACCACACAGTTAAGATAGGATCTTCAAGTTAGGACGTTTCTGTAATACGGCCCCAGACGTGGACTACTTGAGCAGTGATGTACGTCGCTCTGGATAAGAGCATCAGCTAAATGTTGTAAATGTAAATATGATCTATCAGTACGCCTTTGAATAGAAGGATGGTACCAAATGGAGTTGACAGCACAAGATTATTACAATAACACAAAAGACCAGCTTGTGTTATTAAATGCCCATTTGAATTCTCAGTTGTAACAGTGAAGCTTGGACAAAACTGAGGTTTAGAATGTGCCTTATGCGTTTCAGCCGCATGCTGAGCATCTGTTGTAGATTAACATGACGCAATGCACCAAGAAATTTAAAAAAAAAAGCACTGCTCTGAGGTAAGAATCTCAAAATCTCAGCTTATTGAGGCAGTCCATCAATGCTTTTGCTATAACCAAGCAAATTATTTTACTATAACCGAGCAAATTTGAGCAAATTATGAACTTAATTAGGTACCTACCATGTAATTACACTCATTGTTCATTTTATCAGCTCCACCATACAGTTCTGTGCATCATTTGTTAGCCCCCCTTTACTCTTCAACAATGGTCAGGACTTCTACAGGACTACCAGTGAGCAGGTGTTATCTGGGTGAGACAGTAATGTTAGTGCGTGTGCTGAACAGTGTAGATCACACACACACAGCAGTGCTGCTGGACATTTTACACACCTCAGTGATATTCAAAGGCTGAGAATACTCTACCAACCAAATGTATGAAGCCAACAGTGTCACATGGCCAGAGACTAACCACGAATGAAGGAATACAGGATGACTGCAAGGTGGACCCACAGGTTAGACTAGTCTAATAAACTGACAGTAAGTAAACACAGTTTTAAAAACCTCCAGCAGCAAGTGTGTGTGTGGTGCTAAAATGTGTCCCTGTAATACCCGCTCACTGGTCTGTAGTTGTAAACTACTTAAAGTGCCCCTATTTGAATAATGGAGCTGAATAAATGGACAATAAGTGTAGACGTACAAAGTAGATGTTGTTTGCTGGGGTAAACAAAATCTGCACCTCCCTAATCTGTAATTCCAAAACGCACTAAAACAGTGTGAAATACAGCAGAGTGACTGAGGTGAAGTCGTCATGTGGGCGTGTGTATGCATGATTATAAAGTGCCACAGAGTCGTACAATGTCCTTTCAAACCTGACTCTAAAGCTGGTGAGCTGCACAGAAAATGCTGATATTCTGGAAGGTTATCCTGCATTACGATCTTTCCTCAAAGAACCACTGCTGGTGGGCTGAGCCAGTACAAGAGCGGAGAGCAGGACCAGGGCTGCCGTTGTCCACTTTCTCCACAGCCTGGACACACTTTTGAGTTTGGACATGGTAGAGAGTGCCATCCTGTTCAAAAAGAAGGCATAAAGATAACTGGTTAAGGCATGAAGTCCTTTCAACTATCTGCTCTTGTTTACCTCTCTGCTTTCTCCTCCTATCATCTACCCTGCTCTCAGAGATTCTAATTAACAGCAATAACATTATTTAATTTAACAATTTCTTTTAAAGAAAATGTGTGAAAAGTATGTACACATTTGAATAATGTAAATTCAATGCATTAACTTTTTTCAGTCTATTGCAACAAGCCTCTAAAATATTGCTTACAATGTACACTACAATCATTGTACATCTAAACTCAGGGTCAATTCATTATTGGCCCAGCTGATATTCAGCATTTTTACAATCAGAGAAAGATATTATATTTAGAAAAAAAAAAATCACTGAATAAAGAATCATCTTCTCTTAAAATAAACTTGTAAACTCAATCAGGTGTAACTAATCACCTTTTTCATTGCACACCTAGCTAACTGCATTCCTGCTGTGATCAGTTTTAATTGTTTGTAATAGTTCAGCATAAAAACAGCTATTCCTGAAGCACACCAGTGTTTGATAGCGCAGCTGAAAGCAAAGGAGCTGTCAAAACTCTATTTTTGAAGTAATCATATCTTTTTCTTGGATGCTATAAGTTGCACTGAGTAAATACAGCTGCAAAGGCATAAATGGTGAATATTCTAAAGGGGGTGATTCTTTTCTATACCCACTGTAGTCATATATTTGCGTAACGTTATGCTTATTTTAGATACCATATTGCATTACATCACTCACTTGTATGAGTCTTGCAGAGCTAACTTGAATGCGATAGCGAAAGTCAACAAGTTAATTTGTTGATCCATAATTAGTCAGCTAACTGGCAAAAAATAATAATAAAATAAAAATTTTAAATAAAAATCAAGCCTACTAGTAACACTGCTGAAAAAGTGCGCCCTGAAGTTGTCTCTTTTTCTGCCTAAAGCAATTCAATTACATTTTTGTTGGATTTTGCTATTCTACGTTTTGACGTCAAGATTTTCATTTTTATTGCACGGTTTATTGGTTCCAATATCACTTATCGGTCTCCTTGATTACTAACAATCGGTATCAGTCCTAAAAGAAAAAAAAAACTAACACAGCTGTTTTGCAGAGCCACATATTAGCATATGGAAAGACTGTTATGTGTTAAATGAAAGCCCCGCAGGACAGCCGAAGGCCTCTCATTCAAACGTTTATGGAATGAGACAGCCTAATGTCAGAGCTTTTGGTCTTTCTCTCTGAGATCACTCCAAGGCCTCAGGCTCATTCAGACACAGGCCCCAGCCAAACACAGTGTTTCACACCATCTCCCAGTCCCCAAAGGAAGCGAACACTGGCCCTCCTCAGTGCACCAGTGGCCAATGTTCTCGTCTTTCTTTGCTATCCAGACAAAGTCCCTCTCTGCTCACTCACTGGATTTGAGTCATCTCTGTCCTGGGAAAGAGTTTATTTGGAACCCCTTGAATGTGAGACTAAAATTAACTTCTTGACAGACTAAAATTAACTTCTTACTATGGCAAGTTTGATCACAATGGTCCTGAGTATACATGGAAAAGAAATATTTTCCCTTTTATCCACAGGCATATTCCCCTGGCACCAAATGGGCACCAAATGTCGTCTGAAGCTAATTCAAACATTATGTGTCTTCAATCAGCCCTCACATCCAGAGACACTATCTCACCTCTCTGAATTCAAATTTCTGGTCTTCGGGAACTGGATCTCTGCGTTTACTGCATAGGCTGATGGTGAGGAACGTGGAGATGGGATCAGCCACAGCGCAGCCAGCAGGTTCCCTTGTGTTGTAGCGGATCTCTCTGTCTGAGGAATATTCAAAGAACTGGCACACAGGGGGAGAAATGCCAAAAGAGCAGAAATGAAGACGTGTGACACAGCAAAGAGTGTTATACTGCTAACACAGTCAGGTTACTAACTTTACGTTTTAACAGTGGAGTGTCAAGGCATACACAACAGTAAAAGTATTCATCCACGTCCTTACAAATAAATGAAAAGGCTTCAAAAGTCAAATGTGTCCATCCATTATTCTGCAAATCTGCTAGTTATGTGTGTAAAAGCTAAAAAGCTGAAAGGTGTTCGGGTAATAGTTTACGGTAGGGCTGAACTCTTTGGACAAAATATCTAATTGTGATTTTTCTGTGCAATACTCCGACTATGCTTTAAACTGATTACGAACAGACGTTCAGGCATATTTTTGCTGGCAAAAACACCAGCATATCCACTTGTTTAGGCTTGAGGCTTGAATGCTGAACAGAGTGATCTGGACTGCATGTCAGTTGTGATTGTGTTATCCTGCACAGCTCATGGGTGTCTGGTTGCTCCTGATTAGTCTAACGCATCTAAAGGCAAACTCCCCAGTGTTAGGTTAAATTCCCCCACTTAAAAATCAAGAGACAATGTTCCTGACGATGTATGCTACATACATACAATGTACAGACAGGTTTCATAAAACCATCACATAAGAATAGAACGATCTTTGAAAATTTGGTTAAACCGCTTCCATTTACACCAGAATATTGAAATTAAATCCGATTTTTAAACTGATATTTCTGCTCATCCGACACAAATGTAATGAAAACAAAACCCTCAAAATATTCTAATAAGTGACTGCTGTTCAGTAAGAATGGTCTTTTATTTGAATCTATAACCAGAGAACAAAGAGTTAACATCACCATGGAGAAATATATAAACATTTCACATCTAGCAACCCTTAAATCTCTAATCCACAATCTATTAAATCTATTAAAATCACAGACTGGTATTAAAGATAAAAGCAGTCAATAATATATACTGTTTTAAGGTCATTCATTTGATTGCATGGTGAGGCCAAGTTAAAAGCACAAATTGTGTATCAGGCTGATCCTGTGCACACACCCATCTTTGGGTCTTACAGCTTGTGAACAGCATATAACCCCCTGAGAGCAAGGAGCGTCGGGAGTCATCCTGCAATACCAGGCAACAAGGCAGCAAGAGTCACTAAAAACAGGACTGCACTGATTTACAATACTATTATAATGTAGCATATTATTAATGGACTGTGTTGCTGGAAATAATAAACATGAAACACAGTCTCTGAGGACATTTCATTTTTTCCTAGAAGAGAGGTAATTCACTTTGCTTGGAATAGGTTATAGAGAGAATGGGCAACAGTGGTTTGTTGTAAGGAGACTTTTTACTGCTGAAAAGCTCTTACCTGGTTTTGGCCCATGCCATGACACGGATACAGAATGATCCTGTGGCCCACCACATTATGCTCATCCGGAGGATTGTAGTCAAAGCAATAGTTGGTCATTCCTCGATTCTTTAACTGGAAAGGGATGATAAACAGTAGTTTGGACAAAGTACTAGCTTAGAAATTACACTGTTCCATACTGGAGTTGCTGTACGATGCAGTAAGATGCACTAGTTTCTCAATACTGCCCAGCATTATTTTGTATAATATTTATGGGCCAAACTGGATATTCAAATTTGTAAGGCATTTTTGAAAATTATTCTAGTACTAAATGAAGTTGAATGTTTTATTTAATTTCATCAATCTGAGTGGAGTGTAACATTCAGTGATTTTCTACAATGCTAATGTTGTATGTGGTATGAGTTGTGTGGGGTTGCTACACAACGTTATGGCACCTCACATCTGGTGTCCAATAGCATTTATTCAGAAGCTAATTCTGAAGTCTTTTCGATTTCCAAGTCTTTTGTTACTATTGCAAAATTCTAAATCAAACCAATGCAATGCAAACCAAAACAATGAACTTTCGCTTGATTACAGGAATAAATAAAATATACACACAGAAACAGTGTGTTTAGTTAAAGGGATGATTTACGTATTGAGCCTTATGCAATATCAGACTATACGCCAATAACAATGAACCAACACTATACTGTGTGGCCTTAAATTGCGTACCATTCCAAACATTCCAGGCCGATCCTCTGGAACATGGATGTCGGGGTACACGTTCTCCAGGTACCACCTGAAGTCATTACAGCGCAGGCGCATCCTTAGCTTCAGTCGGTCCGTCACATCACCGTACGCCTCCTAGAAACAAGAACTGCTTGATACTGCACTGGGTTTTAAACAGAAACCCTAACTTGCTTATGCAAATCAGCTCAACCCACACACACAAATTCTGTAATGAATGGCTTTGAGCAAACAAATGTACCAGAGGTTTAGTCCTTTGTGGACACCTTTTATACTTTCAATAAAAAGCAGTTCACTTGAAAAGTAAATATGAAGCCCAGAATCCACATTGAATACCATGAGGACGTCTCCAGTTATGGATGAGCTATGATTTGGAGGTTCCCTAAAGATATTTGCAGTCTTTTAGTTATGTGACTATCATTTAGACTAACACGTCACAAAGAGAATAGATGGAATTACGATGAACATAAAATTCAACTTTACCGCCTTGTTTTTTAATCATCATAAGAGCGCATGGGGGAAAAAAAAGACCTGTACACAATGACAGAACTTTCTGTAGCTATCCAGAAGCTGAACCCAGTGGCTTCATCTATTCAACTGTTTTCACAGAAAAAACACAAAAATATCCTACAGTCAGAAAAAACATTGTCCTGCTATCTGAACAATCAGGAATTTCATAAACAAGGAAGTTCATAAACCCAACTGACCCATCCACACATTGCCACCTCACGTTGTTAAGAGGAAGAATGCTACAGCAGCAATCCTTGCATGACCTGAAATGCGGCTTGAGACGTGGGCCTTTGTGAATGAATGGCTATGATCAGCCCACATTCCTGCCATCTCAGAGGCCAGGTCCTGCTGAGCTATGGCCCACAGAGGCGCACTGCAGACGCACTTATTTGCGAGCAACATCTGTTGGAGGCAGAGCCCTGTCTGAGCCATTTAGTAGCACTGTGCAAAGATAGATGACGGCAGCCAGAGCGGCTCTCTAAATGAACTACAGCTTCTTCTGCTGACGAGATGATGATTCATCAGACTCGCACAGCGGCCAAAGAGACCAGCTGGGTGGCCAAGTATCAAAACAGCACATGAAAATAACATAACGTGGTCATGCCTACTTTTCCAACTATGGAGTAATCTTCCCGGAGTACACTTGTTTTTAAACTCTATCAAGCGGCCAAGCAGCCGCCAAGATCGGACTGATTAGGCTAGCTGATGACAGAGAGCCATCACTTAGCCTGACTTTGTTGATCCTTTATGCCAGTCTTGAAGAATCTACAGAGATTTGGGCCATTAATAAAATATGGTTTGAGTCTCTGAGAGTGAAAGAGAGCTAGATCCTTTTACAAAATTGCCTGGAGAAGGACAAGACTTAGTCACACTCGATCCACCCTGGCAGTGCTGGTGTTTGCCTGTGGTACAAATCCAGAAGAAGAAAGAGTCTTATCAGCTCCAATCGCACCAGATCGATTTCCACCTGGCACTGCCAACCTGGCTCACCCTCCCAGATGGGGAGACATAAGAGGTACCCGATCCACCCTAAGAGCACCTCTTCCTTTAAGTACAGGGCTCAGAAGGGCACCTAGGACGGGCGTTCCACAAAGGCAAATGGAAGACGTACAAACAACCAGAGAAAGAATCCACTTCTCGCAACCGTAATCTTACACCTAGCAAACACTGTGTCACCTTGGTACAGCAGTCAGCTCAGTGCTGCCTGTCACTCAATAGGTTCATGCTTACAGCTTGTGTGCATGTGTGTACATATCCTGTTTCTCGAAGGCCTCATAATCAATCAAGGTCTCTTTTATGCTGCTGTTAACCTGTCATTTAGATGACTGAGTGACAAATCTGTAGCGAATAAACACTCATACACACAATAAACAGTTACCCAAATAGTTTCTGTACATCACCAAAACTTATCTCAACCTGCTCAGACTACAATCAAGTTTATACACTGCCTGTCCAAAAAAAGTTACCACCTGGATTTAACTAAGCAAATAGGTAAGAGCATCCCATAGGATAATTACTGCATGTCGGAAGACACATCCCCAGAAGGGTCAAATTATTGGCATGCATCAAGCAAAGAAAACATGTAAGGAGACTGCAGAAACTACTAAAATTGGGTTAAGAACTGTCCAATGCGTTATTAAAAACCAGAAGGATAGTGGGGAAGAAATGTGAAACAAATCTCGAATGATTGTGATCGGCAAACACATTTGATGAAATCAAATCGTAAAAAAAAAAAAACAACAGTAGAACTCACGGCTATGTTTAATAGTGAAAGTAAATGTGAAGGGAACTCAAGGGTTTGGGACTACACAGCTGTGTAGCCTTAAGAAAACCACTTATCAGTGAGGCTATTTGAAAAAAAAAGGCTTCAATTTGTGAGGGAGCATAAAGATTGGACTCTGGAGCAATGGAAGGAGGTCATGTGGTCTAATGAGTCCAGATTTACCCTGTTCCAGAGTGATGGGCACACCATGGTAAGAAGAGAGGCAGAAAAAGTCATGCACCCATCACGCCTGGTGCCTACCGTACAAGCCTGTGAGGGCAGTGCTATCATCTGGGGTTGCTGCACTTAGGCAGGTCTCGGTTCAGCAATGTTGTGTGCCCAAAAAATGAGGTCAGCTGACTATCTGAATATACTGAATTATTCCAGCAATGGATTTTTTTCTTCCCTGATGGCACGGGCATTTTCCAAGATGACAATGCCAGGAGTAAATTGGACTCAAATTGTGAAAGAGTGGTTTAGGGAGCATAAGGCATCATTTTCACTCATGGATTGGCCCCACAGAGTCCAGACCTTAAGCCTATTGAGAATCTTTGGGATGTGCTGGAGAAGACATTGCACAGTGGTCCGACTCTCCCATCATCACTACAAGAACTTGGTGACAAATTAATGCAAATCTGGATGGAAATAAATGTTGTGACACTGCAGAAACTTATCGTAACGGTGCCGCAGCGAATGCGTGCCATATTCAAAACTAAAGGTGGTTCAACAAAATATAAGAGTGTGTGAATTTCTTCTTAAATGGGCAGTGTATTAAAGTGGTACAAACTTGTTGATGTGTATACTAGATTTCTGGTCAAGCCATAGCTTTAACAGCATGACCAAACAGTCCAGTGTTCAGCAGTGTTCATACCAGGCGGGCATGCGGGTTGCGGTGGTAATACATCTCCTTGTAGCTATCCATCCAGACTTCTGCTGCCCGTACACTGTTGGCCAGGGCCTTACTGCGTGAGTAGGGAGCCTTCTTGGGAAAGACATGGCCCACATGGGAGCAGGGGTGGATCTCCAAACTCCCTCCACACTGCCAGATCTATGCAAAAGAGGGGAATTAGCCTAATGCAGCTACGACTCACACAGTAAGTAAGCCTGTTTGTGTTGAAGAATGTACAGAACAGCTATCTGCTTCTCAAACTGTCACGTAAGTTATTCTACATTTCAAATACACAGAAGCAGCTTCCTTCCTGTCACAACTCTTGGAACACAGTTTTGCTATTGCTTGGCAAGCATCAAAGCAAATGACAGATTTCTTGTTAGCTAGATTAAGTAATTAAAGCACAGAGGTGAACAAGCACAGCACAAACATTTAAGTTGGACGAATAAACACAGCACAGACACTGGAGGTTTAGCTAATCACAGAGTTAGCTGCCAATGAGAGCCTCGCTGATTGAGTAAACAACACAGATCTTGTGTAAATAGTGAAATTTACATCCCACGAACATGGCGAAAATAAATCACACTGCAGCAGCATGGAGAAAAAAAGTGAAAACTCACTCTGAACGAAAACTCAAGGTTCTCTCCTCCCCAAACCTCCATTCCTGTGTCATATGTGCCCAAGTAATGGAAGTACCTCTTGCTGACAGCAAACAGGCCCCCAGCCATGGTTGGAGATCTTAGAGAAAATTAGATAAAACTGACTCCGCATCTTTCAGACATTTCTATTCATCCCTGTTCCAATGCAGCTTCCCATTCTTTCTTGGAATATATTTTTGCATAACAAAAACCCATAACAAAAACTCTTAACACTATAGCATACAAGAAAAATATTTTTTGTTAAGGTCAGTTAAGGTAACGTAAGTCAATCCTTCATTGTATCGAGTTATCATTAAAATAGTCATAGCCCATAAAATAATCTATAGGCATAAAAGAACATAGTACAGTGCAAACAGTGACTTTAATGACTAATGTTTACTTGTGAACTGCTAAACGCTATCTAATGGTGCCAACCCCACCCTGGCCTCAGCCTAAGCGAGCCACGTACCTGATAACATCAGTTGGGGAGCTTCTGCGTTTTTGTTCATAATCAGGAACGGTGTGCCAGGTGAAAACCAGACGCCAGTCAAAGCCCCCAATCTGAGGCTCTCCAGGGTTCCCCAAGTACTGGAAAGTGTTCCAGTCAATGACATCTATAACTGGACACACCACAGCACTGGGTTCCTCCTTTATTCTGCAAGTGAGGGATACAGGAATCTGGAGGTTAATGAAATCTGGAGGACTGAAAGAATGAATGAAAAGAATGAAAGAATGCAGAGGTGCTCTTACCTCTGAAGCAAGGGCTCCAGCCAACCCTCATGACACTCACAGTGACAGTCAAGAAAAGTCAGCACGTCTCCTGTTGTGATTGAGGCGCCCAGGAGCCGAGCTCTGACCAGCCCTTCTCTCTTCCGGGCTCGGATCAGACGCACTTTATTCAGGCCGGCTATGTAGTCCTCCAGAGGCTGCTTCAGATGCTCTAAAGGAGTCAGCATGAGAATCGTTACAGTGGTGCAAGAGAGCCTGCTTTTACCAACACTATTCACTGTGCAGAAATTCCATTTATTGATTGTTTTGAGATCTCCATTGATATTCCAAGCATTAAATTAGTCATTCACCAACATTATTCACTACTGACCAACATCTACAAAGCTTGCTGTGTGTGTGTTAAATATATTGGATTTACATTTCCAAAGATAGTAAATGGGCACATTTTGAAACTGATTTGATAATAATTCTGTTACAAACATGGTTTACTTCGAAAACTAATGCACACATATGGTGGGGTTCCAAAAGCTAACCCACATTTTCATTTTATTCCACTCCGGAATAAAGGTACCTTTCAGGGTATAAATGCTGTAGGTCCTCAGTACCCTTAGTTATGGAACATAATTGTACCACAGGTATTTTAAGTTACACTGACTTCATACTTCAAATGTTCTCCAAGATATTTCATTTTCTATGTGAAAGTGTTGTCATGAAATAGGACAAATGTGGCCCATTCTTTGAGAATGAAAGTAGTTCACATTTTAAAGTAATTTAACATAAACCTTAGGGATAATGCCATTCCTTCGAGTGAGGGGTGCATTTATGTTGTTCATACCTTGGGGGACTACAATTTTAAAGAGAGTCCTACTTCTAAACAGTCCAGTTCCCAGCACCTCTGAACAAGGTGAGCAACATTCTATATCCCTTGGTTGCCTGGATCAGTTGTGCTGGGAGCTGGATCAGTATGGAAAGAGAACTTAGGCTGTAAGGAGATTATAATAGCTAATACTGGGATGAATACAGAGCACGTAAAAAGCAGATGGTGAAGATGATCTCTTGGGTCATGTTTTTACTACGCCATTTCCTCTTCTTGTGTTTGCATGTAAACAAGGTAGTTAAGCAATGCCATCAACACTGCCAGAGACGAAGTGATGAATTGGAAGGAGTGTCACATTTCCATAGGACAAAGTCTAGTCCATACCTCTGTCACTGTAGTCGTCCACCAGAATCACCTCCTTAAGCAGCAGGTCAGGTGATGTCTCCAGTACACTGTGCACTGTACGCAGCAGAGTGGACCAGGCCTCATTGTAGAAGGCAATTACCACAGAGGTGGAAGGCAAGCTCTTGTAGTCATATTTCAGATTTTTGCATCTGAAGAAAAAAAAAGGGTCACAATAAGCAAACTCTGGTCAGACACACATCATTCCTGCTCACATATTAGTGCACAAGCAAAAAATCTATTGCAATTTATAAACAACACTATGCAGCTCTTGCTGCAACGCTTTCTAATAAAACATTCATCTCCTCATATTTGCATCCTTAAATGATTTTAAACAGTACTTTGAAGCAACATACTGTTTCCAAAACCCCATCAACTCTGCACCATCAGGACCATCAGTTTTAAGAGATGTATTTACAAAAACGTTTTGGGTGACTATTGATTTCTAGTGATGTCTTGTTGAAAGAAGAAAAAAATTGGATACTAAAATGTATTGGCTGGTAGACTAGATCTGATAAATTGTGTATAAATTGACTTCATCAAACTATTCCGTTAACAACCTGACACTGCTCATGATCAGTATCTCACATATGCGTTTTTTAACGCTTTTAAACAACTGCAAACCAGCTGAGTGATCTTTATATTGGCACAGGAATTGTTTGCTAAAGGAGAAGGGTCAATTAAATAACTTTTTGTTA
Organism: Brachyalestes nurse; assembly: GCA_037974405.1. Taxonomy (NCBI): domain Eukaryota; kingdom Metazoa; phylum Chordata; class Actinopteri; order Characiformes; family Alestidae; genus Brachyalestes; species Brachyalestes nurse. Next base: position 15,325,229 of record JBBPCY010000142.1, on the reverse strand, counting down.
CTGAACTCCATATTCAACATGAGCCTGTACAGCATACCTGTATTTGCATAGTTCCAAGGAACCAGACCAGCCAGAATTGCCGCAGTGTCCTTGCACTACATGGCAGAACAACCGTTAGAAACCAAGGGGACACTAACTGTGAAAGAAGAGTCAATCGCAAAAGCTGTTTCTGAGTGTGGTGGGGCCTTAAGGGGACCCTTAACTGTGAAAGAATGGTCAAGTGGCAGCATAGGAGATACTGACCATGAACCCTAATTGTGAAAGAGAAGTAGCAAAACAGGCATTTCTGAACATGGTGGAGTTCTGAGGAGTACTAAATTGTGAAAGAAAGTCAATAAAAACACAGGCATTTCTGAATAGTGGTGGGCTACTAAGGAGTACTGAAGTGTAAAAGAAAGTCAACAGTAACACAGGCATTTCTGAACATGGTGGTGTGCTAAGGAGTACTGAAGTGTAAAAGAAAGTCAATAGTAGTACAGGACTGTTCCGAACATGGTGGGGTGCTAAGGAGTACTGAATTGTGAAAGAAAGTCAATAGTAACACAGGACTGTTTTGAACATGGTCCTAGTTGTGAAAGAACATTCAGTTCAGACTTATTCTGAAACAGACTTATTGAAGTGAAGCCAAAATGTAATGAGAATGAAAGGCGTCATCTTAGACCAGGATTCTGAGAAAATGAAAGAGCTTCTGCTACAAAGACACTTTAACAGTCTGAACACCCAAAGGAGCAGGCAAGGCTGGACTTACAGAGGGTTCCACCTCTCGGGCAGCCGGCGGTGGAGGGAGATTTTATCGCTCACATAAGTGTTTATCTGGTGCTTTTTAATGCTTTCCTCCTCCTTGAGCTTCTCCTTTCCTTCCAGATCAAGTTTAACGGCTCTGCCCATCTCGCCCGGCGCGTTTAGGTCCAGGGGAGGCTTTCTGTACACGGGTCTCTTCAGAAAGTCGCGGTCGTCGCGGTCGTAGTCGTCGTGGTCGTGTCCGGACACCCCTCGTCGGTTCGTCCGGCTGACGTCGTCGGATGGAGCGTTTCTGTGAAAGACGACGTATCCGAGCAGAGAGGCTCCGACCACACACAAAAATAACTTGGTCCGGCTCCTTCGCCCCCATACTGCCATCGTGTCTATGCGTTACTCTCAGCCCAGGCTGCCCCAGCTCAACTCCATGAGAAGTTCAGAAGGTCGCCAGCTTTCCAGGCTTGTTTTCTCATCGGGACAAAGTTCCTCACGTGGACAGGAGACGAGCCCCAGACCCTATGGTGTCACCGACAAACCCGAAACGAGCTCTGGATTCATGTCTGAAGTCTGGTGAGAAGTGTCGAGCAGAAAGAAGGAGGATTTGCCCGATTAGATTAGCTAACTGCTATAGCTAGATTAGGCCAGCAACGAAAAAAAATCCAGGTCAAATCACAAGTCTTGTCGGGGGGCGGGTTACACAGCGAGAAGTGTTAATCCAAATCCATTTAGCGCCCGGACATCTTCCCAGCCAGGGTGAAGAAGAGAAACTTCAGAGCAGAGCGGAGCAGTAGTAGGAACTTCCCCCGGGAAGAGGAGCTCAGAGGAACCACTGACTCTCAGAGTTCAGACTTATCTCCAGGAAGAGGGAGGAGAGAGAGAGAACAGGGCTGTCTAACTACCTTTAAATCATTTCCTGACAAAGTAAGCAAGTGAAACTCGACAGAAAGTCGTCTCTGGCGTGTGTTTACTGTGAGAGCGTGTAAACAAAACTACTGTTAGTCCTTTCACTTACGTTTACGAATAGAGCTAACATCCGGGAGCAACAAACTTGTAACATTGTACAAACTTCAGAGGCTTAAAGGGGGCTTTCTAGTGCTCCCCTTTACACATACATACACACACATGCATATATATATATACACACATACACACACATACATACATATATACACACATACATACATACATATAGGCTATACATATTCATTCACATATACACGTACACCTATATACATACACCTATACTCCGTACCTATTTACATACACATATACACACATATACGCACACATTACACACACTAGGGCTGGGCGATATGGCTGAAAACTGTATCACGATATCAGTGTTTCATATCGGTCGATATCGATAATTATTGA
>JBBPCY010000142.1:15303303-15315205 GCA_037974405.1 Brachyalestes nurse | reverse complement strand
AATCGGCATTGGTATCGGCCGATCACCATGACAAAAAATCGGTACTTGGTATCGGTGGCAAAAATCCTGATCGGAGCCTCCCTACTTAGTTTACATTGTTGTTAGATATAGTTTACTAAATAATGCTACATGATAAGGCTTCAAGTAGACACTGTAATCGGTGATCAGTATCGGACGATACAGCTTCTAGTGATCAGAGATCGGTGATCGGCCCCAAAAATCCTGATCGGAGCACCCCTACTTTAAACAAATAATGAGCTTTTTAACCGGAGTGTTCCCTTTAGCACAGTTACACAGCTGCAGTTAATCAAGTCAAATATACAACCAAACTTCATCAAAAGTCTATGTATCTGAATCTGAAGTCTCTGTTGGTGTAATGGTAACATCTCCTATTACTTTTGTCCACGCAGTGCTGTAGGTCTCAGCTGGATTTTGCAGGGGTCAGGCGTCCCATTACTTTTGTCCATATAATACAGAATATATGACACAGAATATATGTCTATGGGTAGAGCTGCGTGCTCAGCACACTCACGAGTACAAAAAAAGCAATCTTGAACAAACATTTCAAATAAAAGGATTGAAAAAAAAAATCTTGGTTAAGGCGCGATAAAATAACTGTTGGCGTTAAATAAATAAGGCGTTAACCCGATATTAATGCATTAACATGCCCAGCCCTAATTCTATATATATACAAACATATATAGTTTGTCTTCTATGATTGTGCTACTTCTGCTTTCTTCTTTTGTACTGTCCACTTTGCTGCTGTAACAACACAAATCTTTCACCCATGGGACGAATCATGGGTTATCTTTTCTTACCTTATCTTATAACCTATACAATAATAATAATAATATTACATTATAATAATATATTAATAACCTATATTCCACACCCCTCCCAGTATTACCTGCCGCCACATTTTTCTACCTAGATATCTGGAAGTAATGCGCTGCTTGATCAAAAATTCCTGTCTTTAATAATGTAGTCATATTAGTGCAGCGATATGGACTCAGAGTTACAAGAAAAAAAGTTCAGTGAGACATAATACAAGCCTGGCCTACTTTCTTCATCAGCATTTCAACATAGTGCTGTCCAAGCAAATGCAGCAGAACAAATAAGATGGCTAAGGACCAAAGCTGTACCTTACGAGCAGGAGGGTTGCGGTTATAGAAGTGCTGCTTGTAGGAGTCCATCCAGACTTCAGCAGCTCGGACTGTGTTCTGGAGGAAGTTTGGCCTGGCATAAGGAGCCTTTTTAGGGAAGACATGGCCAACATGGGAGCAAGGGTGAATCTCCAAAGAGCCACCGCACTGCCAGACCTGCAAATAAATTTACACGGCAGAAGAATCAATATTTATATGCTTCTCAAACTAAGCAAGCACATTCCAAATGTGTACAGAAACAGAGTTTCCATTGAATGCAAACACAGATCAAATATTTTCATAAATGAGACTCCATAATGGTCACAGCTGTCCTCTGAAACGTCAGTCTGTTACTCGGGGACGGTATTTGCGTTTTGGTAATTCCGTCCTTCTGGTCTTTGGAAATTCTGTGTGTTCCCCAAAACAGAACTGATGATGTGGCAACATTCATCACTCAATCTTACCCTAAAAGAGAGTTCCAGATTCTCTCCTCCCCACACCTCCATGCCCATGTCATAAGTGCCCAGGTACTCAAAGTAGGTTTTGCTCACAGCAAACAAGCCCCCAGCCATGGTAGGAGACCTGTGAAATGCAGAGGAGCAGAACATTGGCAGCACATCAGAGATATTCATCACCATATCCTTGCCAGTGCTGGGTAAGTGCTCCTCAGCTTGCACTCACTGCCTCTGGATAACATCTACTCTTTCAAAACCCAGACTGAATCGTTTAGAGGGCAGCACAAAAATGCACCACAGAGACTAGGCATCTATGTGCACTATAAAGATGTTTATTAGTCCTCTGAAGCCTAATTTAACAGTATTAACTAACAGGAATGATAAAGCAATGTCTGTGTATTTCAAACACATCTGTTGGCCACCACTAAGAGAGACTTACGCCTGACCATTCCTGATTAGAATTTTCGGATCTGCTTCTTCAAATACCAAGACGTGGAAAGTGGAGCTCTTTTCAGAGAGACTGACGAAGCACCAACCTAATGGGGTCAGTCCGGGATTTCCGTCTCCTGCGATCCGCCTCTGGCACGGAGTGCCACTGGAAGGTCAGCCGCCAGTCAAAGCCACCCACCATGGGCTCTTCAGTCTGCATGTAAAACTCAAACGAGTTCCAATCAATCGTGTCAATCACTGGGCATATTATAGTGCTCTCATTCTGCCCAATCCTGCAAGAAAGGACATACAGTCGTAATGTGAGAGTCTGGTCGCCAATAAGATGCTCTGAGAGGTTTAAAATTCAAACACAATTACCATTTAATTACCATTATTCATTTACCATTTCAAATACCATGTTTTATTTACTGAAGTAAATATACTAAATAAAATCAGCTGATCAATTAGTGTTATTTGTATGGTCTCATAGCTAATTTGGCCTATTATGCCTTAATCTCAGTCAGATGAACCAAGCCTCAGCAGAATGAGGATCTAAAACCAGAGATTACTGACTCATACAAGGCAGGAAAAGATATATCTACACAACTTCTGTTTATAACAAGCTGAAGTCATTAAAGTCAAGATAAGATCTGGAAAGCAATTTTAAAAATCTCAAAATAAATGTTTATAGACTTGTTAGGTATGCAAAGTATGTGTATTAACAAATCCTGGAAGCTAATGTCCCACAGTCAGTAAAGAAACTGCAGAATAAAAGCGGTTGGACAGACAATGATAAGACAATGGACCACATATATCATATATCAAAATCAACCTTGAACCACTTCAAGAAACAAAATATTTAGGCTCAACGGCCTTCACCATCCCCAAACTGTGATTAGATCATAAATATGCTGTGCCAACGTCTAAATATTTTCAGAATTTGAAATGTTCTGCGGGTCAAAAGTGAAAATAAATTCCTAAATGGCTGGCTGCTGGCTAAGAGGAACATGGAAGTCTTCCTTTAGCACAACAACTGGACAGGTAAATACAGTAATAAATGTATTTAATTTACAGTAATAAAAATACAGGGCTTTAAGAAGAACATAACGAAAAACCTGAGAACACTGGAGACGCTTCACAGGGAAATTCTGGACTGTCACTGCGTCAAATGGCAGCAGCCAATCAGAAATAAATAATGTTCTCTAACTGACTACTTTTAAACCTGCTGCCTCTGAGTAAAGTGGTATTTCACCATCCCAAGACGCACTTTCTTTGTGTTTCTCTCCACAGTACCAAAACATTTACAGTTATTTTTATACGGAAATGTGGCTGAATTTACATTAATATTTATATTACAAAATTAGTAAATAATATTTTTCTTAATAATTTAGCACTTCAATGAAAATGTATATACTGCCACAAAAAAAGCTGTGATGTCCGGGCCTCGTAGTCCGCCACGCCCCCCTCGTCCTAGCAACCCAGCATGAGGACGAGGGGCCGTGGCGGACGTACAAAAAGTACAAAAAAATGTGGAGGACATGTGCAATTTCCGCGTTCGTGCGGGAGTTTCAGCAAACAATTAGTAGTTCGGTTCTCAGGAAAAATCCACGTTGGACTGAAACAGGGACTGCTGATCCGCATTGAAGTGGGTTTACTGTATACCTGTCTAGGAGTGGCTCGATCCAGCCGGGCACACACTCACAGTGGCAGTCAAGGAAGGTGAGAACATCTCCTGTGGCGTAGGTGGCACCAATGAGCCGGGCTCGGACCAGCCCCTCTCTCTTATTGGTGCGAATGAGACGCACACGCTCTAGGTTACTTATGTAGTCCTCCAGCTGGGACTTCAGATAGCCTGCAAAGAGTACCAAAACAAAGTATTAGCTTTATCAGGATCTCAAACTCTTTGTTAACAAGTCTCAATTCATCTTATTTAATAATGACTGTCATAATTACATTTTATTACACTAAAAATCTTGACAGTACATCAGGACTACTAAAATGTCATACATGGAACACATCACAGCACACAGTGTAAACAGCAGGAAATTCTTCTCTGCATTTAACCCATTTACCCAAGAGAAGCAGCGAATAGCCAGGAACGCAGCGCCTAGGGAGCAGTGTGTGCTGGTATTAAAGGCTATTTTCAATTCTCTTAAATTTTCGATTCTCTTAATTCTCTTTACTAAGTAAAAGAGCCTCAAACTGACAGACACACCAATATCCATTTATTCTTTACCATTTATTGTTTATTATGTAATTTTTTTATAGACAATAGTTTAGCCTTGTCTAACAAAGTACTTTTTTGAAAAGAATTTTTGAAAGGAATGACTATTTTTATTGTCTGGCCTTTTTAAAAAAAACAATTACTCATTCATCAAAATTGTCTACAAATATTGTGTTTATACACCAACAGCATCTGTGTTTACACCGAACAGCAACATTAAAACCACCTGCCAACAAGCTGTGTAGATCCCCTCAGGCCATTAAAACAACTCTGACCCACTGAGGCATAGATTCCACAAGACCCTGGAAGGTGTGCTGTGGTATCTGGTGCCAAGACATTGTTGGCAGATAATTTATGTCCTGTAAGTTGCACAGTGGGGCCACCAAGGATCAGACTAGTTTGTCCAGCATATCAGATTGCTTGATAGGACTGAAAGAGTCCACTTCCATTTGGAAATACCGTTGCCATGAAGGTCTATAACAACGTTTAGATAAGTGCTACGTGTCAAAGACACCCTCAGGAGTCCCATGACCCAATTCTTCCCAGCAGAACACTGTCCAGAGCACCACACTGCCTCAGTCGGCTTCCCATAGTGCATTTCAGTGCCATCTGTTCACCATACGCACCCAACCAGCCACATGACACGGCAAGCACTTTGTGTTCCGATACCTTTCTATCACAGCCAGCATTATAGCGATGTGCCAATCCACATTTTTCCAGTTCCAATCCGATTCCGATACCGATACAGATTCCGATATAAAACATCTTTTTTACTTTAATATTAGCATTATTTTTGTTGAAATTGTGCTGTTTGTTAGTAAGGTTACATGACAGAACTAATAAACTACTAAGCACTTATTAGAAGAGCAAAAAATATACACAACTACACAAAGGAATTTATTCATGTCCCATTTCACAAAAAGGTAGCAGCAACAGCTGTAAAATTTTGTAAATATCAAAACACAACAATCTTGGCTGAATCACATAAAAAGCTCAAGAATTATGTCAATTTTAGCAGCAACAACTGTGTAAAAAATAAAGTGCAAAACTAATACAAAATAACGGGAATTCGGAGACACAACACGGGTAGAGTGTAATCTAACCACTGTATTTAAGGTGGACCAGCTGAGTTACGAGATGCCCAACTTTAGCCTCATGTTCTGAGAGATGGACAGAGGGGGAGAGGGCAAAACCAGCAAACAGACAAACAGACAAAATAGCCCCTGAAAGAACCCCAGAAAGGTCTTGAGGGAGAGCTTTCTCTGATAAGAGTCTTTTCTGATATTCCTTTTGCTTTTGGGTTGTCTGCTGTAAATGTGTTGCGTTTTTACACACATCGCAAGTAGCCGTCTTGCTTTACAGCGTTTCCAAACTAAAGTATCTCCAAACGAGCAAAATTTCAAAACAGCAGCTCGCTCAGATTGAAGTTGCCGCAGGTTTGTGGTATGGGGGCGGTGACACTTCTTGTATTACACAGCATTGAGTTTAAGGTCCAGTGAAAGCTGTGAACTGGAATACAGAGATCAGGGCTGTCCGGCCGATAGCCGATATCGGATTTACGGCTATATCGGATTGGGCCCATCTCTACTTTTTTAGCAATTTGTGTTACAGTAGCTCTTATGGATTGGACCAGACAGGCTAGCTTACACTCCCCATCCGCATTAATAAGTGTTGGGTGCCCATGTCCATGTTGCAGGTTTACCTGTTCACTTTTGGTACGAACTGACCACTGCACACCAGGAACAAACCAAAAGACCTGCCATTTTGAAGATGCTCTAATCCAGTAGTTGAGCCCTTGTCAAAAAGGTCACTCAGATCCTTTCACTTGCCCATTTTCCTGCTTCCAACACATCAGCTTCAAAAACTGACTGTTCACTTTCTGCCTCACATACCCACCCCTTGACAGATGCCACTGTATCAGTGTTAATCAGATAATCAATGTTATTCACTTAACCTGTCTGTGGTTTTAATGTTGTGGCTGATCAGTGTATATAACAAGTTTTAGTGATAAATAAAAGAGGTACACAAATACTGCATTCAGGTTCTCTTCTTTGTTGGATTTTAAACTGCCACCAAAACCTCTGTTAAAGGACATTCACTTGAAGACGGAGCTGCAAACCATAAGATGATATCACTACAAAAAATGTGAATGTGTGGTTGGTGCAAATTCTGCTGATCTCTTTTTTTCCTGGAGGGAATAATGAAAGGGCACTAAGTACAGAGTTCTATTTTATCCACATCACATTAAGTTTTTAATCATTTCCACTTTACACCATCCCAAGCAATCTACATAATTTAGTCATAATTGCATATTCCTAGACACATACACTTGAGGCAAGACAAAATTAAGTAAAAAATAAGGGTTTGCCAAAGTGCATTTTTGGTGTCTCAGCAAGAGCAGCATGGATTCAGCAGAATGAGTCTGAGATTCCAGTCGCTTCAGGGAGGCCACTTGAGAGGAAATGGTTCTTATGAGGTCAGCTTAGAACCAAGCCACAGGCAGCAGTGTAATGTCTGAGATGAAGACAGTACTGGATCCAAGCCAAGCTGGAGATTAATGTTCATATAAACACTAGGGTGTGACAAGCACAGTCTTGTTCACTCACACACGTACACACACATAATAAACACATACAGAAACATTTTTTGTGTCACCTCGGTCACTGAAGTCATCAATGAGTATGATCTCTTTCAGCAGAACAGCCGGTGTAGTCTCTAGCACACTGTGGATGGTTCTTAGCAGGGTGGACCAGGCCTCGTTATAGAAGGCGATGATCACTGATGTGGTGGGAAGGCGATGGATATCATACTTTTTGGATTTACATCTGACAATGAACAATAGGAAAAACAAAGTCATTAGTCATTACGCAAACTCCAATTTTAAGTTAACAAGCCTCAATAAATATTCACCATTTCCACACAAACTGGGCTCACACGCTGAACATTTCAGTTTTAAAATGCATTTTGAAAACTCAAAGTGACTGAACGTTTGTAAGATAGCATACAGAAGTATAAAGCAAAAAAGGCTTTTAACACGTCAGCTAGACATGCCAGAGCGGTTTTCACAGGAGTCTGGGGAACTGAAGCCAGTGCATGAAAGTGGGGGCTGAAGCAGTGGTTAAAGGAAAGAGGCAGCAGTATCCTTGACTAAATAGAGGGTGACAGCTTGAGTTCTGCAGACTGCTACTGGACTCACTCCAAAACACAACTACAAGGGCAGAGGCTCCACGCACTCACTAAAAGCACTGAATCTCAAGTAGCGCTGTTTTCTTCAAGGATCGCTCATCACAACAAACAATATGAAGAGAAAGGCAGCAAGGACAAAAAAAAGAAGCCATAGCAAGATAAATGGGGGCATCGACTGACTTAGAGACAAGCACTGACACACAGAAGAGCATTTCTGAAAGAAGGTGTCAAAATTTAAGTGCTACTGACAAGAATTACAGATGGCGTGAGTGAAATAAGTTAGCACAGCTTGAGATCTTCAAAACAGGCTGTCACGCAATTAGAGGATAGTCTAGACACTGGCAAAGAAAAAAATATTATTTAAGTCACCTCTACATTTCCATCTTTTACAGTGGTTTCAGGGATAAACAACGGTCTTTACTGTAAGGGAAGACGCATTAACAAAGAGTAATGGCTGACCAAAATGGGTGAGATGAGCAAACAGGAAAACCGTGGGAGCGTAGAGCAGACTAGCTTTAACACATAGGTCTGCGTTTCATTAGAGGAAACTCATTGAATGAGAGCTGATGAAACACCACATTCTAAAACCACACAGAACTGGTCTCACCATGGGACTTGGCAGAATCTACAGAAAGCACACATGTGCACAATTACTGGAGTATATTAAAACAAAAAAGTAAACAAGGACTTTGTTTAAATGTTGCACAAAACAGTCACATTCTATTAATTTAATGTACATGTGAGGTAATTATACAGTTTCATACAGCCAAACCACCACATTAATCTACTGAATTTGATTAAGCAGCTGTCAAGAGTGTGTGAGTAAACTTACTCATGCATTCTATTATCTTGAATGTGCCGATGGAGAGATATCTTGTCACTGACAAAGATGTTGATGGCATAACGCTCAATGGTGTCCTCCTCTTGTTTCTTCTCCTCAGAGTTGAGTGTTAGTCGAGCGGCTCTGCCCCACTCTCCTGGGGCATTAGGGTCTGGCCGGGGCTTCACGTAAATGGGTCGAAGGAGGCTCTCATCGTCTACCTTGGCCTGCGGTGAGAACTGCCGGACCAGGATGTTGTGGACAGTGTCATCCCCAGATGGTGCCGCAGTGGAGGAGCGAAACAGGAGGAGGTAGAAGAGCCAAAGGACCGAGAGGAAGAAGCAGGCCTTCGTCAGCAGGGTCACTTTCCTCGACAAGCGCACCCTCATCTCCCCGGCCACACACAGCACTCCGTGCTGCCTCTCAAACAGCTTTGGACCTACCTCTCACTGAAAGAGATACATGATAACGAATAACTGTCAAAACATCAAAGGCCTACTAGTCTTACACAGATCTAAATTATGAATAGGTTACAATGTAAATGAAGCACTTAAGCCAAGGTTACTATAAAAAAGAAGAAAGAAAGAAAGAAAGAGTACATCAAACCAGAACTTACACAATGAAAACATAAGAAACTGCTAAGATACTGTCAAAGATAATTTTCTAGAGACGTTTCAGATCACAAAAAAAGTAACTTGTGCTCATAGGTGAACAGTGAGAAAAAAAACAAGAAATGTGCAAATATCTGGATATCATTGTTGCATTGTCCCATTTCATAGAGCCAATAGAACCTTTACTGCTTTTTGCTGCTTGTTTTAGGACAGTGTAAGGAGCTCACAAAGTATTCAAAAGGGGCCTGAGGTACTTAATCGGGCACAGAGGGACTCCAGGCTTCGTCACAAACTGGAAAAACGTGCTCCTGAAAATCACAACTTGTTTCTTACACAACTTGTTTCTTATTAAAGCCTTGGTTACGCAACCATCTCATTCAGTGACACTTAGCTGAACGGACCTGGCGAATAGTGTGATGGCTGTGTCTGAACAGGATCCATCATCATCATGTGAAACCTGCAGTGTAATCACATAATTGGTCTTCATTAATATTGCAGCATGCAGGGATTAGGACAAACAGCAGCAGTGATAGACGTTCAGGCTGACTGTGTCTCTCAATCTCCGCTTCTGTGCTCTTAGATCAAATCTAAGAAATCTAGACAAATGCACTAGGGTTGCAAAACGAAGCTGTAATACTGTTATTGCAATATTTGGACTTCTGCTACACCGTTGTGCAAGTCACACCAGAGAGGAAGAGAGAAGAGAAATAGAGTTGGAGATGGCTATCTGAAGACGGATTAGGGTTACAAGTTGTCTTCGGTTCTCTGTACAGTAAGATGGATGCTGGCTCTACTTGAGGGATGAGGGGTGGCACAACTAGGGCACATGCCATAGTAAATAATGATAACTTTCTCAGAGTAAGAAAGAGAAAGTGAGTTCTAGGGGAATGGTCATTTTCTTGCCACCTATTAAATTAATATTAAAATCTTGCCACATTATTAAACAAAAAGGCTTGTCCATTTGGCCAGATCTAGGTGGATTTGACCAGGTCAAAGTTTTAGACCACATTGGCAAGAAGTTCTCCCTTTACTGAGCTTACTTCACAATGACTAATTTCCAGAAGCCATTGGGATTTATCTTTATAAAATAACTTTCTAAGCAGTCAGCATCCTATGTACAGTGGCAAGGTTATTAACTTGCCATCTATTAAATAACAAGCTAATTACGTATTTGCACTGAATTGGAACAAAATGGCTTGCCCATACTGCCACATCCTGGGGGGTTTGACCAGGTCAAGGTTTCAGACCACACTGGCAAGGAGCTCTCCATGTACTGAGCTTACTTATCTCTAAAAGCCGATATAATAAAGTTTTATCTTTACAAATTTACTTTCTAAGCAGCAACCACCTTATGTACATGTATATCATACACATTGTTATTTACATAATTCTCTTTCGCACATTTCCTGGTTTTCTACACCTTTAGTATAGGAAGTCTGATGCTAGGCTGTCATGAAACCCTAGGACTTAAAACGACAATAAAGGAAGTATCAGACGTATATAATAACAATATAACTAATACCCGATCAGAAGTATTTAATTGTGAAAAACATGAACATGAATGGTTGTCATTCAAAAAATAAGCCTATCGACGAGGTTTAAGCGAGCTAGACATTGTGAGCTCTCAGCTTGCTAACTTTTCCTGGTAATGTTGCTGTAGTTGAAGAATGTTTCAATCATGGTAGCAACCTCTCCATACACTACAGAGCTCGTAAACAGCAAAATGCACAACAAGTCTAGGAAAACAAGTGAATAGGATGAAATTCGGGGCTATGTTTTAATGAAGCAGGGTACAAAAAGTCGTAACGTTACCTGTTGTCTGCATAGTCTCCAGCAGAAGCAGCCTGTCAGACTCTCAGATTCCTCCACGAAGTGCTGCAAATAGCTGGGTTAGCTTGTTAGCTAACTCGATACACAGTGGGCTGGAGCTGTCAGCTTCTTTCATTCACACACACACACAGCTCAGCTCACACACAGCTCCCCTTCATCCACATACACACACACAGACACAGCAGCCCGACTCGCTCCTGCAGCGAAATTAGAAACCAGTTCCTACATTTCCTCACATTGCTCTTATTTGAGAGCCACTGCAGCCTCACCAATAAGCCCAAACCATCATCAGGCTCCTGACAAACCGCGTTAAGACACCGGTCGAAGCAGAGAAAGAAGCATTAGCTCTCCCGTGTGCCGTTCGAGCAGAGAGCAAATCTTCCCTGTAGGAAGTTGGCCAAGTTTCGCTCGCTGACCACGTGACCACGCCCCTGAACACTTCACAGAGGAACCAGTCTGACCCACACACTGCCCATCTTCACTAATTTACAGTCTGTGTGATCAGACCGAAGAGCACAAATGAGCTGAAGAAAGAAAGGATACGGTGATGCTAAAGATAGCTAGCTGATTATGGTGATAGTGGTGATGGCGATGAAGACATTGATAATAATGATTATAATGATGGTAGTGGTGATGATGAAGAAGAAGAAGATGATGATAGTGGTTGTGTTGATGGTGATAATGGTGATGATGATGATGATGGTGGTGGTGATGATGGTTATGATGGTGGTGATGATGATGATGATGATGGTGGTGGTGATGATGGTTATAGTGGAGGTGATGATGAGGATGATGTGGTGATGATGGTGATCATTATGATGATGGTTATGGTGGTGGTGGTGATGATGATGATGGTGGTGATGATGATGATGATGATGATGGTGATGATGGTTATAGTGGTGGTGGTGATGATGATGATGATGATCATTATGATGATGGTTATGGTGGTGGTGGTGATGATGATGATGATGATCATTAGGATGATGGTTATAGTGGTGGTGGTGATGATGATGATGATGATCATTATGATGATGGTTGTGGTGGTGGTGGTGATGATGATGATGATGATGATCATTAGGATGATGGTTATAGTGGTGATGATGATGGTGGTGGTGATGATGGTTATGATGATGATGATGATGATGATGGTGGTGGTGATGATGGTTATAGTGGAGGTGATGATGAGGATGATGTGGTGATGATGG